>JACSZP010003385.1:0-10676 GCA_016161895.1 Pinna nobilis | reverse complement strand
GTGATTAATCAAGGACTTGATCATACAAAAGAGTTGTATACACATGCTATTTATACATGACAGGGACCTTTGGGATCTGTATGCTGGTTATTGGTGGTATGAAGTCCTTTGGAGTGCTGTTGGTGGAATTCACAAGAGAATACAAGTCGCCTCAGAGTTTGTTATCCTTTGTCCAGTCACTGACAGGATTCTTCTTCCTTGGTTTAGGTACAGCCATCTACAGTACTATCAACTAATGTTAACTGTTTTCACAAATTTCTGTATGATATCAAAGCTGCTCTTACTTATTTCTAGTTTTTTGTTCTATCTATTTATATTCCAATCGGTCTTTCTCTTCATCTGCCATTATTAAAAATTCTTGAGATTATAGATGGTTGCATTGCAACACTCACTATCACAGTTTCTTAACTTTTTGTCCCTCTAGCAAAATTTTGAAAAGGATCATCTTTTAAAATACTTATCAAACACTTAACTGCACATTATTAAACTCAGCTTAGAACAAAATTTGGTCCGCCACTATTTAATTAAATAATACCTCTGTTAGGTAAATGATACCACTATATGAATACAAAAGAATCAAATATACAGTGGAACCTCGCTATTAAGACCACCCAAGTGACTGGCTAAAACTGGTCTGATTAGTGAGGTGGTCTACAAAAGAGGTTGCAATAGTTTTTAAGAATGAAAAACAGACTGAATTTTTGTGGCTTTTGCTGGTCTGATTAGTGAGGTGGTCTCCTAAGCGAGGTGGTCTTTATGCGAGGTTCCACTGTAACATTTTTTTTTGCCAGCCTTTGACCTTTAGTGTCAGTCATTGCATTTGCATGCTCAGTATGATCCTTTTATGCATAAGGTAAAGTCTGTGTAGTAAAGGTCAAAAGTTGAGGAGACTTTGCTTGTTACTAGATGTTCATACTGGTAGCAACAAACATATAACTGAAATAGTACATAACCGTAAATGAAATAGTGCACAACTGCCTAACAACATAACTTGAATAGTACACAACTGCACTCACAGCAACATAACTGAAATAGTACACGATTGCACAACAACATAATTGAAATTGTGCACAATAACATAACTGAAATAGTGCACAACTGCACAAAAACAGAGAAATAGTACACAACTGCACAACATGTTACATGTAACTGAAATAATACACAACCACATAACTGAAATAGTGCACAACATCATAAATTAGATAGTGCATGACAGCACAACAACTTAACTTATACAATATACAACTGCCCAACAACATAACTGAAATAGTGCACAACAACATAAATGGAATAGTGCACAACTGCACTCAAAGTAACATAACTGAAATAGTGCACAACTGCCCAACAACATAACTGAAATAGTGCACAACAACATAAATGGAACAGTGCACAACTGCATTCAAAGTAACATAACTGAAATAGTGCACAACAACATAAATGGAATAGTGCACAACTGCACTCAAAGTAACATAACTGAAATAGTGCACAACAACATAAATGGAATAGTGCACAACTGCACTCAAAGTAACATAACTGAAATAGTGCACAACAACATAACTGAAAAAGTACACAAAAGCACAACAACATAACTGAAATAGTGCACAATTACACAACAACATTACTGAAGTAGTACACAACTGCAGAACAATATTACTGAACTTGTCCACAACTGCACAACTACATAATTCAATACTGCAGAACATCACAGAACATAACTGAAATAGTACATAGCTGCACAAGCACATAATTGAACCAGTGAACATCTGCACCACAAAATAACTAAACTAGTAGACAACTGCATACACAACAACATAATTGAAATATTTGACAAAGAGTCAAAACTGAAATAAAGTTGGAAGCAAAAAAAAAAATCTGCAGTAGAGCCTGCAATGAGAAATCATGGTAAAGAAAACCAACCAGTTTAGACAGACTGAACTTATGCATAATGTATTGAAATGTTATCCTTGTAAGAAAAACTTTGTTGAGAAACCATGTTTCCTTGGCTACATGGATGTTATCACAAAACAGTATCTTCTAAGTATAATGCACCAATAAAACAAAGACATAATTTGAGGTATGATGAATAGTGTGGATTTAGTGTTGACATCATAATGACCAGTATTTTACCCTTAATTTCATTTTAGGACCCTTGGCCAATGCTCTTAGTGCTAAATATTCATTCCAAGTTGTGGTAATGGCTGGGGGAATAATGACAAGTGTTGGATTGGTGTTGACATCATTTGCAAGGTCAATAGAGGTCATTTTCCTAACATATGGATTTCTTACTGGTAAGGACTGCTAATGAATTTAAATCCATTTTCTTGGAAATTCATTTTATAATATTCAAGCTAAGAAATGTTTCAGTTTGAACATCATTTTAACTTTAAGCAGAGGATTTCTTTTCATAATTTCAAAAACTAGAAAAAAAATGATACATGAACTGAGCAAGCCTCCAGTTCAAGCTCAGTATGGATAATGTTATAACTTATTAGACTAACCATAGTCGTGTGTGTTTCTAATGTTACATAAGCTTTCTTTGGTCATTCTGGCATTGTGCCCAGTAGCACCTTTTCTCATGGATGATTCAATTTTTTTTTTCAAATAATCGTTTTGTTGATTTAGATTATGAATGGTAAGTAGTTAGAAATTAATCATATATACTGTATAAAATGATTCTTTAAAAAATTTGAAGGCTGGTCATTCTGATAGATTATGCAAATTCGACCATGAGATTTTCTAACTCATTTTTATGGCTCATTACTCAGGATCAGATGGCAAATAGTTTGGACTCCCTGTCTGTCATTTCGTCATCAAAATATTAATTTGGTCATAAATTTTGAATGTTGTGTGATATGGTTTTCTTGTCCTTGAACAATTTTCCAAAAGCTGATGCTCTATATTGAAGGCATAGTCAGAAACTGAAAATTTTGTCAAATTGAAAACAAACATTAAGAAAACAGGATGTGTTTGTCAAAAACTGATACCACCAGATAGCAGGTATTAAGAATACCACAGCATTAGTCATATGCAGGTCAAAACCACACGGTCAAGGTCGCGAAGTAAAAAAAGATGTTACCAACAGAAATATCTTGTGACATTTTATGTGAAGTCCCTCACTTACCAATCAGAAGGTCACCAGATCAGGGGCTGCCGTGACCAAGTGGTTAGCATCTTTGACTTTGAATAAAAAGGTACGGGAATAAAAAGGTACGGGATTCGAATCTGAGCAGCACCACGCTGCGGTTGCCCATCTCTGTCTTTCAGAGGAGAAAATAAAACCCGAGGTCCTGTGTCACAGAAGGTGTTGGCACGTTAAAGAACCCTCCCTGCTCTACGGCCATAAGTGCCGAGCATAGGTAAAATTTGTTGCCCTTCACCGGCACACGGTGATGTCTCCATATGAGTGAAATATTCTTGAGTGGGACGTTAAACACCAAGACGTCGGTCACCAGATCAAAAGCCTTGGTATGAAATGAAAGCTCTGGTCATGAGGAATATTTATATGAAATATGCAAAGATATACCCCCAATAATTCAAAAGATATGGCCCAGACAGACAGAGACAGACAAACCAAAACCTATATGCCCCTGAAACTTTGTTTCTGGGGGAATAAAAATATACTATATTCGGTAAGAAGAAATAGTACACTTTAAAAATGAAAATGGGTAATTATCACAAGCAAATCTGTATTGATCGTCCATCGTTTCTTTTCTTTTTTATTGCTATCATAGTACTGTGTGATAAAATACAGAAACACATGTACATGTTCTCTCTCTTCTTTTTCAGGAATTGGTTTTGGATTTGCATTTTCTCCATCAATGGTTATTCTAGTTTATCACTTCAAAAAAAGGCGGTCATTAGCGATCGGTGTTGGATTGTCGGGGTCAGGAGTTGGTAGTATGTTGCTTCCCTATTTAAACAGGTTTCTTATAGATCAGTACTCACTGCAGGGATGCATGCTGATCATAGGTGGAATTATGGGTAATATCATAATACTTGGTGCTCTATATAGGCCATTCAGTAAATACCCTAGGAAACAGCTAAGTGCATCTGATGCAGCAAATATACCACTGGTCACAGTGGATGGAGGTGGAGAAAGTATAGCAAATTCTGACCACATGGACTTACAAACAGCAAAGAAGAACCAAAGATGTGAACAAAACAGTATGGATGAACAACAAATGAAAAGTCAGAAGTCTGCGGATGTCACAGATGAAAAAGAACATATTATTGATCTTGAAAAACCCTGGATATCTACCTTATCCGCGGAATATGTCAGTCTTAGTGGGTCAGTACCTCGTTTGGAATCAGATCTACCTCTCTATGCTAGTATTGGTGCTGTAGCTGCAGTCTCGTGTCAAAGTATTCCAAACTCAAAGGAGTTGCTAGAATCTAAGGGAAATTTGCAGTCTCAAAATATAGCGTTTAAGTCTGACAATAAATCAAAATCTCGAAGGTTTGGTCAGTCGCTCATATCTCATGTTGACTGTAGTTTATTGATGGATCTGCAGTTTATATTGTTCTTTGTTTTTATTTTCTTAGTAAACATTGGTTATCACTCAATCTTTAATGCTCTTCCCTCATTTGCAGAGGAAATTGGTATGACTGATAGTGAAGGCGCATTACTAATAACTGTGTTAGGGGTGGTGGATCTCAGTGGGAGGGTCTTTTTTGGTTGGATATCAGATATACCAGTATTTGTTGACAAAAGGAAGTTGTTATTCTTGATGTGTGTTTTCATCGCAGGGCTAGGGATTTTCTTTATTCCACTATTCAGTACATTTGCCAGCATGTCTGCGTGGATCCTTTCCTTTGGAATGTTCACAGGAGGGTATAATGGATTGAACATGACTGTTCTTGTAGATAGCGTTGGAGTACAGAGGTTATCAAGTGCTTGGGGATTTGTTTGCTTTTCTGCATCATTTGCTGTCCTGGCTACACCAGTTCTAGTGGGTAGGTCATCATCATCTCTGGCAATTATTATGATAAATATAGCATCATTTGCATATGCATTACTTCAATATTAGGGTACAATGGAGCCTCTGTGGTGGAATAATTAAAATATTGGCTTTTAAACCAATAAGACTCTCACCTCTCACCAGCACAGGTTCTAGCCTTACTGGAACCCAAGTAAACTATGTGAGAAGGTGTGCAAGTTTACAGGCATAAGACAAGGGGTCTCTTACTGGGTACATAAATGTAACATGGCTCTCTCCTCGACCAATAGAAACTGGCTGCCACCATATGACTGAAAGATTGTGAAGTGTGGTGTATAACAAAAACAATCAGAATCAATTAGAGTGTCACTGTAGTTCATTGGTAGAGCGTTCATCTCCAGACTGTCTTGGTAAAAGCTTGATCAGCAAAAAAAACCAAAAACAAAATATGGTTCCTGGAACAGTATGACATGTCACCAAATGTTTAAGATCTCTTACTACTCAATAACCTTTACTGGTGAGCACAGGCCAAAGTATCAAGCACTTAATCAACAGCATTCTGTGAAATCTTGTGTGGGATGTTAAAAAACACAACTTTAATCATTTGCATGAATATACATATATCCTTAGGCTAGGATCCTATAGCCTAAAAGTTATGGTATGGTATCCAACTTTGCACAGCAAAGACCAATTTACTCCTTAATTTTTCAGTTTTGTAGGCATAAAAATTAAGTATTATTTTATCATTCTATAAACAAAAATGTTATTGTTTATTTCAGGATTTCTGAAGGACCGGACAGGTACTTGGGTCAATGCTTTCAGGGTAAGTGGCTCAGCAGGTCTTCTGGCATTTGTATTTGTGGTGTTGGAGTATTTGGTGGAAAGGTCAAAGAAAAAGGCCAGTAAGGAACATCAGCAAGAAGTACTAGCTGAATAGCATCGTAATACAACATCCTAAGGATAGTTGTTATTAGAACATTTGATATAAACTGTGCTTACATGTAGCCTTGTAGCCAAGATGGACATTATAAGTCACAGGTGCTATATATTGTATATGAATTATGATCTGTTCAGAATTTCTTGTCACAGTCACAAACCAAAATGGTAGCTAAACAAAGTTATTGCCATGTTGACTTTACGGTAAACATGTACAGGGTTATTTTCGCCCCATGTTATTTTCGTCCTAATTTACTTGCAAAAAGTTTTTCTTAAGGCATTTTAAATTCGCCAAGGCTCTCATCATAATTCTATTCAATGAATTTACCATTTTGAATTTGCCCTGGTTTTAATTCGCCCATTGACAGTGAGTGTGAAAGGGCAAAAATAAAATGGGGGTAAAAATTGCCCTGTATACAGTAGTTCTTTCTTTACTGTTGATAATGTATACTAATTATAAGAATGATTAAGCTAGTGAAAACAGAAAAAATAGTGATAATGATCAAAATAATATCCCATGTGATCCACAGCTAAATTGATTTCCATGGACTTTAATACAAAACAAGATTTACTTGCATAGTGTTGTGGGGAATAAAGGTTTTTTTTGTGCTTTAGGGCACATTATCATATATCTCCTTCACCAATGATTGAATTTCCATGAATCCTCATACAAGTCTACTTGTGTATGACCCAAGGGCGAGTCATGATCTTGAACAAAGGTCAGAGCTATCAGGTCAAGATCACAGTGAAAACATATTCGATTATAACCAATGTCAAGGCCATGATTTATACCTGTTACCTATGGGGATATAATGTATGTACAGTGTATTTAGATAAAAAAAATATTTAAAACATATGTAAAAGGATGTTCCATGACCTTGTGTCAATGTCATATCTACAAAGTCAAGATCACAGTTTATACCTTAGAATAGAACTTGCTTTATATAACTTTTAAGACAGATCATTACTGTTTGGAATCTTTCAGCTTGATTGTAATAAGCCCATAGCTATCAATTATCTAATGACATTAGTGTTGTTCATTTTTGCAAATCACCTGGCCAGCAGTATAATCATAGATATTAATGCAAGTTGATACCTCTGAGTCAGAAGTTGTCTTTTACAAATTGTTATACTTCTATTGGGTGGGTCTACATCCCAGAACAAGTTTCTTCCCATTATCTGTGAGTCTACTGCTTTGCTGTGAACTAGGTATAGTAAGCACTTTACAAAGAGCATGAAACAACTATATACTTGGTGCCTTCACATTTTTATTGTCTCATGATTTTATCAACATATGTACTGGTAAACATATACAATGGAGCCTCATTAATCCTGTCACTTTTGTTTCCAAGCAAATTGTCCAGAAAAATGAAGCATCCCAATTACTGGGATGCATCGTTCATAATTACATATGCAGTTTGAAAATTTTGCTCCCAAGAAATTTCGTCTGGAAGGTGAAGATCGAGTGCAGACTATATACAAGCGTCCAGATTAATGAGATTCGACTGTATATGCCATATACTGTATGCAGGGTTATTTTCGCCCAAATGCGATTGCAAACAGTTTCGCCCCATTTAAAATTCGCACATTTTCGAGGGCGAAAATTTCCCTGTATACAGTAATTATACATTTGCATTTATTTATTTTGTTGTTGTATTTTCCACCTCTGTTCTGGATGGTGAGTGGGTATTGCCTTATTCTTACATGTTTGTATGTCCACTGCTGTGTCCACATTCACAAATTTTTTTTTATCCTGTCAGCAATTTTAGGATTTCACCGGATACATATATTTTTACACTAAAAGTGGATATTTTCTCAGGATTTCAATTTCCTTTTTTATTTTTTTGTTTTTCTCAAATCTTTGTCGATTTTGAGAATTATCATCTCTGATTCACACTTATGATTTTGATTAAACCTGCTGTTTTATGCAAAAACGATTCTTTACAAAAATGTGCGACAGTTTTGTAGTTAATCAGTATTATGATTTTTATGAGTCTATTAGAAATACATAGTTATGATTTGTTCACTATAGATTTACATGTACAGGCGGTAAGACTTGGGTCAAAGTTTAATTTTTTTTCTAAACGAGACAGTAAAGCAAGTACTGGAAAGGTGTGGTAATGCTTCAAAACTCTGTTGTAGGTACAGACCATTACAGTGTACAGTAGTGGATTTACTGTACCAAATGCATTCACATGATTTGTTGTCAAAACATTTCACTTTTGTTGAAATATTTGATGTTATTTTTCTATAGCCAACTGAAAAAGCTTTATACCATGGAAAGATTCAATTACAATAAATTGTTTATTTATTGTAATCAGTTTTAATTGTACATTACCATGTTTAGTATTCTTGAACAGTATTTTTAGTCTTTAATACAAATATATACATTTTAAGAATTTGTGTTTATTTTTCACTTGACAGTGTTGTTTTGTATCACATTAATACCTGTTTAATTAGTCTAAAATATATGTTGTCGTTTACAGTGGAGTTGGTCTATAACAAAGTCAAATGGGATTTACTTTTGACTTTGTTATAGGCATCCTTCGTTTTAAGCATCAGAATTTACTACATATACAGATAAATAGTCATTATTTTCTGGGATTTTATTCCTCTTTGTTATAGCACTAAATTTGCTTTAAGCTGATTCGTTATAGACCGACTCTACTGTATATGTTTTGGATTTTGTTACCATACAATAACTAAATTACATTTTTTGTGTCACTAGTCACTATTAGTCAAAAGTAAAGTCAGTGGAACCTCTCTTGAGAGACCACCCCTTCTGTCATGCAAATTTGGTCTTTCATACCAGGTGGTCTCTCATCACAGGTTTTATTTAGGTGATTTCTTAGAAACTTGTTTTCTTATAAGTGGTCTCTCAATACAGGTGATCTCTTAGACCAGTGTCTGTCAAGGCAGGTTCCACTGTATGGTCATACATGTTGATAAAGGCAACTTTAGGGTACAGACAAAAATGGCCTGTATAGACAGGTGGCCTTCATATACAGGTTCATATATGTTATATTTAAGAATGACCATTACAGACATGAGCCCTTTAAGGCAAGTTTACATGTAACTATGTGTTTCCAGTACATAATGAAGGAACTGTATTCTCATTTACACAAAAAATGTCTTTTTGAAGGCAAAACAATGTACTTTACAGACAAAAAAATAACATCACATTATAATTCATATGATACAGTGTCCTATACTTAATATACATGTACATGTATTGTATGGGTGTTATTTTGCCACAGAATACATTTGTATAGGGTGTTTATCCATTGTTTGATCATCTGAGAGTAAATTGGATCAAGAATTAACTCTGTACACCATATTAATGGTAGTACATGTAGCTGCACTAGAATGTTCAGTTGTCAGAAGTCAGTATGCCATATTGCATGTTGTTATAATGACCTTACAGTTTTGCAGCATTAACTGCTCATGACATACTCTGTTCATTAGCCTGTGCCATAAATATTAGAATTTTTATTTTATAAAGCTTATTTTTTCAATCTTTTAGTTTTGTAATTAAATATACAATTTTTATTGTCAAGGTATGCATTTAATGCATTGTAAGGTTGAAACTCTGTAAAGAATTTTATGGTTTGCCTCAGTATGGGGCACAACTCAGCTTATTTATTGGCCAAGCTGATTTTTACCGATTTATAATATGACAATTTTTTGTTTGTTTGTTTGGGTTTTTTATGGTAGATGTCCAGCATAATATATTTTGTTTTTGTTGTGCTAGTACAGTAAAACTCTGATGAGTCGAACTTCAATGACTCAAATTTCTGGCTCTTTCAAACTTTGCTCAAAGTCCCAAATTATTTCCCTATATAATACTATTAAAATACTACTCGTGACTTGAAGTTTTAAGAGTCGAATTTCTTGTTGTATCGAATAATTTTTTTGACCCGTCGAAACAAAACCAACGGAAATCACTACATATAAGTTGAACTTATAAATTTTCTTTTACAGCAGTCTGCACATCAGCATTTTGAAACCTATTTTGCTAATTACCCAACAGACTCAGTGTACGGAAATAAATTTCATATTCATTTTAATGTACGCATGTGAGGGATGTGACTGTATCCCACCAGAAAAAAAAAGTCATGATAGAATCAAGAAAATCAATACATTCATGAATCAAAGTCCTGATGTCTCGAACTTTTTCAAACGGTCCCTTGAGCTTCTAACTTATCAAAGTTTTACTGTATTTACTTTATTAACACACATACTCTTGCATGTGATATTGCTTTTAGTTCATGTATTTTATATAAAGGAATCTCTTAATTAGCATTAAAATGTAATGCCATGTCATAAAGATATATACTACACATTTTTGTTAATCCTATATGTGAATTTATCAGTCTTTGTGTTGGTGGTGTTAATGTATCACTCAGGGTTCTCTCACCTATATAGAGACATGAACAAATGCCTGTGGTCTTCAAATTTTGAGTTTTCTGCTGAGTAAACACAAATGCTCTCACTATCAGTTTTTCTGTCTAATTTGCTAATCTGAGTTTACTGATCTGAAACATCAATTATATATAAAAAAAAATTTTAAAAAAACTACCGGTACATTAAATTAATGTGTTTACTATTTTTTCATTATTCATTCTTGCATCAAGTTATCTGATCTGGAAGTCACTTTAACCCTTTCAACACCACAGACCGAAAAAGACTGGTCCAGACAATGGAATAGAGCATACCATTCTGATACTTGGGGTTGAAAGGGTTAAGTGAAACATTTTTTAGTTTAAATAACAATAGAACCAACGAAAGAGATTCCATCTTCAA
>JACSZP010003372.1:0-16174 GCA_016161895.1 Pinna nobilis | reverse complement strand
TTAGAAAAGGGAACTTTGTCTATTTCTTGTAAGATATTTTGGAGCCAAAAACGGTCAAAGACCGTTAGAAAACGGAACTTAGTATATTTTCTTAATAATGACGTGTGCTGCTGCGGGGATCTCTTAATAGCAAGACAAGTTTGTTTGAAAAAGAGAATGGTCGGCGACTGGTTGGGTTCAATATAAAGTACCTTTCAAGAATCTTTCACTTACATGATGACGTCATCATTTACCAACGAAGGAGTGATAAATTTGGCCTATGCTTGGCACTTATGGCCACTGAGCAAGGAGAGTTATTTAATGTTATTATACCTTCTTCTAGAATCCTACAATTTGATTGGTTGAGAGCCATGCGACAATTTTGAATGTTACCTGCTCGTTCTATAAAGATAAAGAAGCCAGAGTGATATTCCAAAAAATGTCACATGAGCCAACATTCAAGTGCGCATAGCATGTCGTCATCAGACATGTGGCAATGACGTAGTCCTTTGTTCCAGATGAATGTCGAGTAAACAATAGTGTAATTGACATAATTTGAGGGCCTAATGGAAAACAAAGTTACAAATATGATACCCAGTATAATAAAATAAATATTACATTCATAAGCCTACGGCCCTTGATCTGATATTGGTCAAGGGTTGATATGGCATACAATAGATTTTGACATGTATTGTTATTTTTATTATATATTTGGAGTATTTAAAAAGACATTCAGAAAAAGATTTCAGTTATTCTATAATATTTACTGACATCATTCCTAATTTCGGAGAAGTCAGTTTTAACCATGTCGTACAGATCTTTTTATAGTTCCTGATGAATGTAGATTTGGAAATCCCTTTCAAGGGGAGTAACCTCGATAGACTAAGTCTTGAAGTTGTTCGCGGCCATAGGCCTAAGTGTTTCTGGTTCAATTCATTACCATTTTTTTTTTTAAAAAGTTGCATTCACAAAACTCTTGCTAAAAACATGTCCAATTTTGCTTAATAATTCGCTTAATAATTTGTGGTGTCAAACTGTTTATGTTAATGTTAATGGGGTGTGATAAAGGGCACGTACATGCTCACTCCAGTACCAAGGGTGAAAAAAAAATATATTTTCTAGTAAATATATGATAAATACATGTATCATTCCTGACAAAATCTACATGCATATTAGAGTAAATTGACCCATACAACGCAAAGACAACTGTTTGATTGTGTAATGATCCCAATACAGGAAATGAGCTTTTCCTACTTGATCACCTTTGACTAAGTTAATTTGCTAAATGGATATTTCTAGATAGAATGTACACCACAATCACATCAACTTGCGATGCTTTTCATTGACTATATGAGACAGAGTATATCAGATAAAAGAGTCTGTCAGCTTTGGTTGACTTCTTTTGACTAACCTACAATATGTACAATCCTTGAAATATATTACAGTGTATGTAAGTGTATTTTTTCCAAAGTTGCCCCCAGAGTCAATGACATGAAAAATCTACTGGCCCAGTCATATTTTCACTGGCTCTTACGGACAAGGTAATTACCAACTCTCTAAGTCATAGTCAGACATACAAATACGGTAAGCATTACATACACCAACATGGCTATACACTTTCACTTTGTGTACAATATTAGAAAGATTACTTAGGTAGGCCTACACATTATGTTCACATTCATTATTCTGTAAACCTGCTTTATTTCTGGATGAAAAGATACAATCATACATTTCAGTTTTTCTTTCAAAATTTCTAATGGACAGTAGAGCTCGCTCAGACAAGAAATTTACTGGCATTAAAATTACTCTCGGGTCATGGGTCAGTAGACCTGTGATGATTTTAAAACTCTGATATACATGCATTTAGTCTAGCATCTAAAATCCTGAATTCTATTATGCTCTGCCGCATGTACATTTTCATCAAAAGAAGCTGATACAGTAAACCAGCTAGATCACTGTACTGTACATCATGAACTTTCTCCAGTTAAAATATTTTATGAGCCAGCTCTTAATTTGTGTGGAAGTTTGACATTTTACTTGTGTAGGGCTGCTCGTCTACGTAAGAACTGGGTGTCTGATTAGTGCAGAGGCTAGAACTCTTGAATTCTCTTAACAATGTGACCTGGATTTGATCCTTAGATTTGATAGGGAAGTATGTAAGATGGCATGGTGGTCGCCAATTCAGACATGTAGGTTTTCTCTGGGTACTCTAGTTTCAAAATAAAGTTTAGACTTTGTACCCTAACAGGACTGGGGGTGCAGAGCAGATGGTCTTTTCTTTACCAGTTTTTAACTAAAGTGAATTTTTTCTCCACCTTTAAAGAGTGGTATGGTATTGTTGTTTAACGTCCCACTCGAGAATATTACATTCATATGGAGATGTCACCGTGTGCCGATGAAGGGTGACAAATCTTTAACGTACCACAACACCTACTGTGACACAGGACCTAAGTTTTTATTGTCTCACCTGAAAGAAAGGGACGGCCATCTGCGGAGTGGTGCTATGCGGCTCAAACCTGGATCTTTCGATTCACAGTCGAACACGCTAACCACTTGGCCACGGAGGCCCCTGTAAAGAGTGGACATACATGTATGATTGGAAAATTGTTCTCAGTGCTACAAGTGCATTACAAATGTTTGGCACATAAGCAAAACAAACAAGTTTGGCTGACATGTTTCAACAATAATTTTTACAGGCCATTCCCAAAGACACTTTGCTCAAAAAACTGCTGAAATTTGCAACACATATATAAACATGTACATACACTAAGAATTTCTCTTTGAGTGAAAGCAATAACAACTTAAATTGTAGCTTACATGTATATCTATGGCAACAGATCAAACTAAATCTATGGATTACAAAATGGATGATATGTCTATCAATTTTACTTACTGGACAGAAAACGAATACATTCTAATATTCTTACCCACATAAAAAAACAAAGAAAATGTTATTAATGAAAACAAACACAAACGGCCTTGTACAAAAGTATCTACCAGTGATGCTAGTGTAGGATTGTTTTTGTTCTAAGATCTTTATTTACACTTCCAGAAAAAATTAGTGCAACTCCCAATGTTTGTATTAAAGTATGACTATACTTTATCTATTTCTAGTCATGGCCGGGGATGACTTATATGAATTGCTTTCTTTCTTTTTCTAACTACAACACTGTGAGTATTCCATAATCATTCCTCTATGCATATACATGTACATGTATCTACAAATGCTGACTCTCAATACAGGTGGTTTTTTCTTGCAAATGATCTCCCAATAAATACTTGAGGACTTATTCTTCTTTTTCAAAAACCACAAAAAAGATTTAAGAGACTAAATGTCTTAACAACCAGACAGAAAGGTAGGTAAATATCCAGGTAAAAACCATCACCTACATGTACTCACATCTACTTGACCTATGTAAGATAATTTTCCTTTGCAATTCCTTCGAAGGAATTTCATTTTCAACAGATTATGCTGTTTCATAGGGCCATTCATTCTATTTTTAGAGGTCATGCCACAGCCAACAATGCACACATGATAATACCCAGTCTCTCACCCAACCTTATCATCCCACTAAGATAGACATAGGAAACCATAAATATCACAAACATTTCAGGAGCTTAAACTCAACTGCAAGTAGGTTAGGTGTAAGGCATTAAAAGAAATCTACTTTATGTGGGCTAACAGACATTTTCAATTTAGAACGTGATTGTAAATATTGAAAATGACCACCAGGGTTTTACTTCTACGCTAGTTCTAACTCTATAAAACAGGAATGTCCATAAAATGGGATAAGTGTCCAAGCAAAATGTTAGTTATGAAGATGTGACATTTTGTGCTTCAAGAAATTTATAAGTCCACTTTCATGTTCTTATTTGTATGTACATAAACAATAGCAAATATGCTGTCTTTGATCTTTTCATCATCATCCACCCATCCCCTCCCAAATGTAGTACATATGTACTAACGGAGCAACCAAAATGAAAGCAATTTTGATGGGCAATCATTACATACATGTACATGCATATACAGCATCCAATCCAACTAAACCTATATGTTCTATTTGAATCTCTATTTATAGGAGACAAATTTATGATCTGTATAAACTTTGGATCATAGTTATGAATTTCATTTAGATCTTAATCCTCAAAACCACATTTTGGCTCATTTCAGTTGCAACTGCATAATTCAGATTATGCAGCTATAGACTGGTATAAATATTATGGACAAAATTTGATCATACTTATGCCTGTGTCACAGCACACATGCTTGAATTTCATTTTATAAAGTCATGCAGGATCTAATGGAGACTTCATAATTAAGTCTTTGCACTTGCCATCTTTACATGCTAGTCCTACACCCTAGCCTGTTCTTCAAACTAACTCAGAGCTTGTTGCATGTGCTTCACAAACCTTCACATCTTGTATCATTTGTTTGTTTGTTTTTCTTTCAGTCATATATTGGTGGCAGCCAGTTTTTATTGGTGGAGGAGAGAGCCCGGTTAAAAATGTACCCGGCAAGAGACCATCAGTCAATCCGCTAGTAAACTGACAAACTTTCTCACTGAATCAGTTTAAGTTCCAGCGAGGCTCTAACCTGATCTGACAAGAAGTAAGAGACTGATTGGTTGAAAGTGCAATGCTTTAACCATTCAGCCACGGATGCCCCACATCTTGTATAATAAATCTCATTAGTAGATCATCCGGTATAAAAAGTTCAAAAGCTGATTATAACACCAGATCCCTTTAGCCTGGCAATGATGAATATGTGACAGTAGAGTACTAATTTTGCCGATATTCTTAAACTCCTTCAGCTTAATGGGTTCTGTCATAGTATAATTCATTAAATACAAAATTCTTTTAAAGGGTTATAGTAAGGGAAATGTAATTACATGTAGTAGAAAACATTCTTCAACTTTCACTTCTCTATCTGGTTTTCTCATCAAAACATCTTACAGTTTCCAGAACTGATTAATACTTAACCTACAAATAACTTTGTCTTTTGAAGCTCGTGGCTTGCATTTGTTATCAAATATTACACAAACACCAATATGACCAAGATTAGTTGAAATGTATTGTAGATTATTTCTCAAATTACTGTAGCTATGAAAAATCCTTGGGATTTGACTTTTAACATTTTGTAAGTGCCTGCATAAGTGATGCGCTATCAATTTAAAACTTCTATCTAAAATTTAATTATAGACTGACAGATAATCAATTGCACAGTCAGTTTATTATCAAAATTTCTTGACACCATTCATCAAATAATGTAATCTTATAAGATAACATCCTTAGTCAGTTAGTGTATCTCTATTTTGTTGACATTATTTCAGAAAATGAAATGTAATGCGCAAGTACTAAGTCGCATCATATTTCTATCATGTTTTTCTTATTATTATTATTTTGGTTGTTGTTTTTTTTTTGCATGTGTTTTGATTTTTTTGTTTTATTACAATTAATTTTAAGTTATCACAATTAGAAGAAGTACATGTAGACCAAACTATTTTTTCCCATTACTATTCATCAGTATTAGATCATCAACTTATACAGTAGAAAGTTAGACAGATATACTGTGCCTTCAAATTGTTAAAAGGAGCACTAGGAGGAAATTACCA
The DNA here is from genome assembly GCA_016161895.1 of Pinna nobilis. Classification (NCBI taxonomy): domain Eukaryota; kingdom Metazoa; phylum Mollusca; class Bivalvia; order Pterioida; family Pinnidae; genus Pinna; species Pinna nobilis. The sequence goes on along the minus strand of JACSZP010003372.1, from coordinate 10,583 downwards.
ATGAACAATCAAAGGTAACTTAAGTTGTGTACAGTCTAACCTGCCTTAGCGACCCACTGAATTAAAGGAAAACCTATCTTATAGGACCTAAATGAGTGGTTCCCAAAATGCTATTTTCCTACATAAATAACCTGAATTAAGAGATCACCTGTCATATGTGACCCTTTTGGCTCCTTCCCTTGGATGGTCCCTTAAAAACAGGTTCCACTGTATTTTGTAAAAGGCCTCATGTCAATAAAGGAGAGCTAATCATGGACTCATGGTGGAGGGTTTGCCTTTAAGGTAGGTCCAGGGGGTCAAGTCTTAAGCCCATCACACATAGAGAGGATTTGTCGCAAGCCATCGACGCAGCACGTATGTTAGCGAGCTCTTGGCTCGCCCAACTCTCCCTACGGACAATGAGCCAAGCCCTTGCAACAGACAGCAACAATTCTATTCCGTAGGTCACATGACTAAGTATTCCATTTGTCACAGGTAAATTATTGTGAGGCGCATGATATCAAGATGACTGTGTGAGCATGTGGCACAGTGCAGCCCCATCAAGCAAAGACTTTGGCCTCATGAAGCCGAAACTTCAAACACAATAGGCTCAGTGGCCTGAGAGACCAAAGTTTCACATTAATTTGCCGCAGATAATGAGAACCTAGCGCATCGCAATTGGCATCTGCCTAACCTTTCAGTGTGCAGGGCCTTTAATCAACACATGGCTAGTTTAGTAACCGTCCTTCTAATGAGACAATACTTAATTACATTGTACATGTACCAAGGTCACAGTAGATGTCAGCATGTTAAGGACCCCTAAAGCATAGAAAAAGTCTTCAGCATAGGCCAAAATTTTAACTATAACTGTCTGATGTCGCCATATTACAAATACAGCATAACTTGCCTCAATGCCCTACTGAATTCAAGGACTACAGTTTTATGTGATCCAATGAATTCAAGGATGAACTGCCTTATGTGGTCAACAGAATTCAAAGACTACCTGTCATATGTAACCTACTGAATTTGAATTCAAAGACTACCTGCCTTATGTGACCTACTGAATTCAAGGACTATCTGCCCTAATGACCCACTGAATTCAATAACTTCTTGTCCTATGTCAGTATGTGACCAAATAAACTGATGTTCGACTGCAAATCGAAAGATCCAGGTTTGAGCCGTGAAGCGCCACTCCGCGGTTGGCCGTCCCTGCCTTTTGGATGAGACAGTAAAAACCAAGGTCCCGTGTCACAGTAGGTGTTGGCACTTTAAAGAACCCTCCCTGCTCTACGGCCAGCAGTGCAGAGCATAGGCAAAATTTGTAGCCCTTCACCGGCACACAGTGACATCTCCATATGAGTGAAGTATTCTTGAGTGGGATGTTAAACAACAATACCATACCAGAATGACTACCTCATTGTCAAGTCTTATGTGACCTGAATATATGTCTCCCATAATGGTTTTATCCATACAAATCACTTTAATTAAGTGAACACATGTCACACCTGACATCAACCTATTCCCTTTGGAAGTCTCTTAAAAAATGGTAAGACTTTTAAAGCGGCATAGAGTCCTATTCCAATAGCAACAGATTACTAGAGTTCTGTATCTTCACCCTTACTGTAAAACCCTTGTTAAGATTATCTTAGGTAATTTGAAACAACCAGTGACCTATATTTCAAGACAAACTCAATTACAGACCAAACAGTGACAACAATATTTATAGACACTGAACATTCCCCTCTTCAATCCTAACTATACATCAATAATTTAGGCATCTTAGATGAATCAGCCCTTGTTGTACTGTGTAATCTGTTACTGAGGAGCAGATGTTATAATCTGTATACACAACAATAAACCTGTAAAAAGCCAAGTATGTGAAGGACCTGTAAATCACTGATAAAGTCAAGCTAAGTTCATTCTCTTAATTTATTTTCATTTGTTTGATTCCTATTTTTTTAATTTGCTGTATAATTTTCACAAACTTAAACACAATTTGAATACAACGAAATACAAATACATGTGTAGATGTTTTTGTGCAACATAAATGCCGTCATGTGGCAGAAAAAGACTCAAGGTCAAAAGGTCAAAACATTTGGTGTTAAAAAAATAGTCTTACTGTATCAAGAAAAATATGGAATATGAAAGTCAAATGACATTCAAAAGTCAGATCCAAGGTTTAAGTTATGCAGAAAGACAGTTTTGAAAAACTATATATCCATAAATCTTCAATTGGGTGGGGGTGGGGTATATAGATATATTTTTGTTTACATGCAGATCAATATGGTTCTCAGTTTTAAAAATTTCTGTACCGTGAAATGACAGTCTGAAAAAGCTACACGTGTTGATGTAACTACGTATTGCTTGAAACACCAGAGAAACACAATTCTAATCATGAACATGTATAATATCAAATTTCTTCTTATACATGTAACATGGTTTTAATTTGTATAATAGTCTTCAGTTTCGGAATTTATAGCCTTATATTCCATAAAGCAAATGGTTTATCTATTTTGGTCAACTAAGTGGACATTAAATATTAAACATAAATCCCTGATTATGCGACATTGACGTACAAACGTAAGCTGTAAGAAGCAACAATTAATCAGATTTTGAAACATTTATTTTCTTTAGTCTATGATTTTCATCATTTGCGTCACAAAACAAAAAGTTGTTTAAGCTTTTAGAACACTCATTACTAGGCCTGACTTTAACCTTTAATGAGGTTTTGTAGAATGCCTAGGTCTCCCAATTGGCTGCTTGGTCATATCTTGTGGAAGTCTTGATTGTTTTTCCAAAGAAATATGTTATTAACCTCTTGATCATTACAAACCTAATCATCTTACATGCTGACCGATTGAACCTTGGGTTTATAGATGACAGATTTTTTTTCCTTGACCTGTCACAACATCATTAGATACATGTTCTGTGTTCTTTGTCAGTAATATTATCAAAATTTATGTATTTAATGTAAAAGCATATTGTGATAAAACATCTTAACAGTATACAGATGTGAATCTATAAATAGACCGAACACCAAAAAAAGGGGATCTGTTAAAGACAGAGTCTGTGATTTACATGTACAATATACCTTAGTATTAAATGGTATCATTATGGTTACGGGTACAAACAAGAGTTCCTTGAAGCACATGATATGCCCGTCGCTAATATTGTCGTAACAACTTGATATTACAATATGCACATCTTCATATGATATCAACAACACATTAAATTCCACTATTTCGGAATTAAAGGGGCATAACTCTGCCAAATATTGTCGTAACAATATGATATTACAATAAGCATATCTTCATATGATATCAATAACACATGGCAAATTGCTAAACATTGTGTCAAAAGCTGTGGGACTACATGTAGTTGCGCCCACAAGAAAATGTAACACAATAAAGAGGAAAGTAGGTGCTGACGGACCATAACTCTATTTCTGTGAAAAGTTGAAAAGTTACATAAAAACCTGTAATATATGTTAAACATCACTGCTTCTTGTGATACTATTAAAAATTTGAAAGGAATTGAGGCAAAAATAAAAGAGTTTTAGCATTTTGAATGAAATTCCACTATTTCGAAATTAAAGGGGCATAACTCTGCCAAATATTGTCAGAATGGTGATATTTTCGCACCCCTGAGAACGGTTCACACAATGATGTATCCTACATATTTGGTAAAAAATCCAGCCATAATTCTTGGTGTTATTGCCAAAAATGTCCGGACAGACAGACGGACGCACAACGCTATACCATAATACGACCCGTCTTCGACGGGTGTATAAAAACAATTTAAGTGGTAAGTCAAAGTGAAGGATATTATGCACACATGACAATTGTTCAAAATCAGATGAACATCCAAGCCTCTTAACTAAAAAGTTAGTATATGCACATAAGCACAGAGTCAGAGTCAACGGCTGGACACAATACCAATATGACATTGCTCCAATATAACACGCAATCATGACAACGTGCAAACAAGATATGTTTGTGAAACATGGATGCCCCAAGATAGCAGCTATTAAGAATACTGCATCATACATATAAGTCATATGTACATGTAGGTCAGTCACAAGGTCAAGGTCAGAACATAAAAAATTACAGTACCAAAAGAAAGGTCTTATCACAAGGAATGTACATGTGAAACATGAAGGCCCTAGTCACTTACCAATCAGAATTAATAGTCAAAGTTAAATTTTTTCAAAAGTAGTTGAAGTAAAAGTCCAAGGTGAAGGTCACAAGGTAAAAAATTGTGGTACCAATAGAAAGGTCTGGTCACACAAATTGTACATCAATTATTTCTTTTAACTGGATTCTGATGCCTTTCACAAACTGACCCATGAAGACCCTGACTTATATTATACAAATATTTAATGGTTTACTGTGCTCTAGTCCACAATGTTTCAGCTGAGGTGCTGGTAATCAACAGACATAATATTGCATGAGGCCGAGTGCAATATAACGTCTGTTGATTACCAGCACCAAAGGGGAAATACGGTATTCTGGATTAGAGCACAGAAAGTCATCAAATATTTGTTTTATTACATAATCAAACGAACGAATAGCTGCAACAAAATAGCCATCTTAGTATTTCAACAAGGAGGTGTACACTGTTGTAGCTGCTACAAGCCGATGTGTGTAGCTGATGTCAACAAAGAGCTACTTCATGGCCATATCCGCAGCATCCAACAGAGGTGCTTTAACTGATGTCATACAACAAAGGGCTACATCATAGCCATGCAATAGTACTCTTGAAACCAAGCTATCTCACTTTTTTACATGCACTGCATAACAAATAGCTTAAATTATGACATTACCTCAAACATAGAGTAAAACGAATCAATTATGTAATAAATATATATACAGTTGAATCTCGATAACTCGAAGTGCTCGGGACCGCTGATAAACTTCGAGTTTTCGAGACTTCGAGTTTTCAAAAATACAGTTGCTCCCAAGCTGAACACAATTCCACCGCCCCAACCCTCTAATTCGCTCTCTCTCTCTCTCCCGGACACTGTTCTCCTCACACATCATTTGGGTAAATATTCTGTAATAATTTAACACTGTCGTTACTTTTGACTACTAAATGAACACTTGGTTATAACAATGTCTGCCGAAAACTCGCATGTCAAAAGATTGAGATGATATTTCACAGGTATTTTAAGCTTTAGATTGTGAAATTTATTTGAGAAATCGAAAATTCTGCTGTCGACGTTCGAAAGATCGAGACTTAATTTGCTTAATCTGTTAAGGTATAAAATCGGGACCATAGATTTACTTCGAGAGATCGAAAACTTCGAGAGAACGATGTTCGAGTTTTCAAGATTCGACTGTAAATACCTGTACATGTATATTAAGCAGGGATTTTATTCAGCTGACAGTTATCCTCTTATCTATCTATCTTTACATGTGTCCATGTGTTCAACCTTTACATATCATGTCATTTACTGGGAAGTATCATGATCTCACAAAGAAAGAATATGATCTCCCAACAAATACACGACACAACAGTGAAGGTTTGACTTTCAACTGGACTGAAATCATAAAGCATCCCTTTATGTACATGTAAAATGTCAATCTGATACTGTTGTTGGATGTTGGATTGTTATTTAACGTCCCACTCAAGAATATTTCACCCATATGGAGACATCACCGTGTGCCAGCGAAGGGCAACAAATGTTGCCTATGCTCGGCACTACTGACTGTCGAGCAGGGAGGGGTCTTTAACATGTCAACACCTACTGTGGTATCGAATGCACTTGCATGAAGTAACTGCATTTGTCTGGTAACTGGTATCAAGGATACCGACACAATACATAACATGTATATACATGTACAAATCTCGCATCGCTTTGTAATGTCAAATTCATTTATCTAAAAGTTATTGAAAGTTCAATAAGACATTCATAGCTCTATCTTGAACTGGAAAGTCCAGGATTTGAGTCATGAAGAGTCACAACTGATTTTTTCATGTCCTTCAGATTGGAAAGTAAAAACTGAGAATCTGTGTCACAATAGGTTTCAGCATGTTTAACCTTTTAACAACACAGATTGAAATGGACTGGTCTTAGATAATAAAAAGAGCAATATAACCTTTTTTATACTTATGGTTGAAAGGGTTAAGATCCCTTTAGCCTAGGTCACACTGTCACAAGTTGGGGCTACCAGTTGCGACTAGTTACAACTTGCCACATCTCGGCATATTCATGTGAGTCTCGAACACATATCTTTGCATGTCGAACATATATCTTTTCTTCTCGCCAGTTCTCAATCTCGGCAGACAGTGCCGAGAATTTTAAATGGTTAAAACTGTCATGCACATTTTCATCTTGAGTGCATGTCGAAGACAAATCAAGAAGACATCGTACCAACTCTTAGATGGGTTGTGGACATGTGGTCATTTTGTCACCACCTCTCATCATGAAGAAAAGTTGTGTGACATGCCATGAGTTACACTGCAACTTTGTTAAGATATATACAAGACATTTGTCCGACATGTTCCAACATGAAACACTTTTGTTCGACATCTGTTCGAGTTTGAACGTGTTCTGCCCAACTCTATTACTAGTTCTGGCAAATAGTCAATTTGCATGCATATTGTAATCTGGAACTTTTCTCAGCACTTTATTTTGACTCTGAAAATTCAAAGACAACCGATACTCAATATTATTCTAGAAAATCAACCATATATGACCAAGTCGTAAAAGTTTGTCTTCACTCGTATGAATCTTGTTGTACAATCATCACATGTTGTCGCTTTCTCATGTATTTGTTGCCTTTGCTCTTCTTAACTATTACATTCTCGTAGAAAAATCATGGATTGTTGAAAAAGTGTTGTGCATACATGGTACATGTATAAACATGGACTTTTAACAAGATTATCGTATGAATAAAGTGTCAGTGTGGAGGGAAACTCGAGAAAGAGTTGAATGAGTGTCACCATCATGAAAAATTATCGAAAAATCATAAAATATTAGGCAAGTTATAACTCATCATTGTTGGTACTTAACTTGTGACTTGTGTTGCTCACTGGTTACTGTGTTTGCCTTCTGAGTACATATGCTGCAAGGTTGTGGGTTTGAATCTATGCCAACCTGCAGTTGGCTGCCTCTCAGTCTGTCTTTTGGATGAAACAGTAAAAACCAAGGTTCTGTGTCAAAGTAGGTGTTGGCAGTCACTCAACACGTTAAAGAACCCACCCCGATCCTCAGCCATAATTACAATGTAAGTGCCAATCATTGGTCAAATTTGTTGTCCTTCATTGGCACACAGGGATGTCTCCATAGAAGTGAACAATTTTTGAGTGGAACATTGAAATAACAACTAAATACAACTGTTGGTCACACAAGTTCATTTACATATATACATAATGTACACCATTCACAACTTTCTCTTTTGCACTCTCATGAGAACGGTAATAAGATTTGAGCTTGTACATCTATGATTGCCACTTGAGTACATGTATGTATACACATCAGCACTTGTACACAAACAATATTATATGTTCATTCTGCACATTGTTACAATAATGAAGATTTGTACTTTGCAGTTAGTTTCATGTAAATGATCTACAAATAGCAAAATTATACAGTAAAAGAGAAGTTAAGAAAATTCAATCTTATCAGTCTTTGAGATGTCTCACATGCTTTTGATCAAATGTAAAGGTTAGAAGAACACAAGATCCTGGAGAGATCATGGATTAAATTACTTTTAAGATCTTTTCAATTCCATTATAGATTTTTTGCCCATTTCACAAAGATCCACCTACAGGATTTATTTCTTCTCAACAAGTCTGGAATGAAATATCTGTCACAAGAGAGTATATGCGACAAAATACCACCTCCTGAGAAAAAGTAACAATAATGTTCAACCCATAAAATCTCAAAACCCATAGGGCCTCCATTTTAATTTAGTTAGTTCTGTATTGACCAATATTAAATTAAGATCTAAAGAAAACCTACATGCAAACTTTGAGAAAAAGCACCTTAGAAACTTTTAACAATTAAAAATTGTTAAAGGATGGACAAGTCCAAGATAAAAAGTGATTTGAAAAGCCAACAAAAGCAGGACAAAAGAAAAAAATTAACATGTTACCATTCTAAGTTGACGCAAAAAACTAATCTTCTAGTCTGTAATCAACAAGTATGAATTAGAAAGAATATTGATGTGAGCTACATGTATTATTGTTGTTGTTGAATTATTGTTTAATATCAAACTCACGAATCTTTAGCACATTATGCAAATGTAAACATGAGCATGTTGTATACAATAATGTTACAACAGCATCATGATAAATGAAACATGGAAAACAAATATTATGCTAATCAATTTCACAGGTGTTAGAAACAAAAATATTCAAGATGAGATGCATGTATACCTATAACATGGTAACACATGTCCCATCTGTAGTGTCCACTGATGCAGTGCACTTTATACAGAACCTGGTCATATAAATATTGTTTTAGCTACATGTAAGTTACATTGATCAATTCAGAGTTTCTGAGAAGTAATTACTGGCATGCCTAGGTACATGTTTGTCAACTAAGAGATAAAAATTGATGCATTCCACACAAAAAATTAATGATACAGAATACTATTTCTTCAGAGATTTGTTGATTTGTATAACTGTCGTTTAGCATGCCATTTGAAAATGCTTCAATAAATTAGAGACAAACAGCTTCATTGGCCGATGCTTTGCATGATGGGAGCATTGACCTATGAAGAATCTCCAATGTCCAACACCTACTGTGACATTGTCACATGGGAGCTTGTTTTAAACCTCTCAGCTATAAAGTTTCTACTGTTGGGAAGCACTTGCAAGGTCCTGTGTTATATGTGAAAAATCAGCTTCTCTGGAAAAAAGAGCTTGTGTATTGTTTAAATGTCTCGCACAAAAATGCTTCATTTATATAGAGATATCACTCAATGCTGCTGAACTTGAGTCTATATGCTAACTCTATGCTAACTATGACATGGGGCCTTGTTTTTATCTGTCTCATCCAAATGGGAAGACCAAGCCAGCCACTTCCATCAAGAGAAAAATAGTTTAAAAGACTGTTACAAACCAATCTACAGAAAGCGATTAATTCACACATGACTATGTCACATAACTGCTATAATGTGCATCAATGATTTATCGTATTTACGTAACAACAAGAATAAACTTTTTAAAAATTCAGTAAAATTTGAAAATGCTCATGTAAAAAATTGATGAGCAATCTCTCTTTTAAAGAGAATCGCTTGTAAAATGTAGAATTATCTGTAGCAACTTGAAATCTTTCTGTGAAGCACTCTTATTTGATTAGCATCATTACCACTATACTTGTTCTGATGAATATAAACGACTTTTGTGTTGATAACCATTTTCTACTGCCAAAACAATCAATTGGGAACTGACAAAATAATGTTAAAGTACAAGACAAAGTCTTAGAGAGCCACGAAGATGATTTGGAAGTGATGTTAAATAGGTGATCATCTGTAAGATACTGGAAAACGCCTATTTGATATCAGTATAGCCTGACTAAAGATATCAATCTTCTACAAGTTATTAAATGAACAATATCCTGTGTAGAAATAAAAACTGTTCACTAAGGACATATTTCATTTATAATGTCACCATACATCAAATATCTTTTTTCTCAAGGGAAGTGATGTGCAGAGATATTCTTATGGTATTTACTACATGTATGTATTATCATGCTTCCAAAGGAGAATACTGTTAATCACACCATTGTTTTATTTCATTTGTTGAGTTGTTAAATAAAAATCATTTCATGACATTTGCCCATCTTTCTATGTGCACACATGTAGAGTGGCACATGTTGTTGTTTTATATTGTTTAGAGTCCCACTCAAGAATATTTCACTCATACATGTATGGAGACGTCACTGTGTGCCAGTGCAGGGTGACAAATTTTGCCTATGCTCGACACTTACCGCTTTCGCCATAGAACAGGGAGGGTTCTTTAATGTGCCAACNNTGGGATCTACACAAAGACCTACATGAACATTGTATGTGCTTCTTGTTTATCTATAATACTGTCCTCTTCTGATATATATCTCCTGATCCAAACAAAACACAAAATCTTTTTGTGAACAACAAATAGCAGTCAGGTAATACAGGGTTAGGCTTTCTAAGAAGTCAAACTCCAAGGTCAACATCTAAGCCCAAAATGTTGGTAGCAAAAGCAAAACATGAAATACTGGAGCATGTTTGGATATTCATTTTTCTTTAATAGATAAAAGGCAAACACATTTTGATTCATTTTGACAAGTTATTTTCCGTGAGAACTCCCCAATGGATATTGAGTGGAAATTTTCATTGATCAGTTGACCACTGACATATCAACTACATATAAGAATTTCTTATCAATACTATTTGATGCTCATGCATGTTCTCAACAAAAGTTTTTTCTATAGATATTTTTGCCTTTCTGACGAGACAAGGTACCAAAGGCTGGTTTGGAAAATTGTTAAGGACCCCAGCATAGAGTAGGGTCCCTTGCATAAGTGAAGATTTTTTCATCTGCACTGGTTAAATACCCAAACAATTGAACTTTAAAATAGTGTTGAAATAGGAACTACAAGAAATGTAAAATTC
>JACSZP010003359.1:9406-21419 GCA_016161895.1 Pinna nobilis | reverse complement strand
ATGGGACTGGAGGGAGAAGATATGTCCAGTATCAGTATGTTATCTGACACGACGGCAAAACTCACCACGACGGTCAGCTCACTACCAGAACTACTGGAGAAAAAGAGGCTGATCGACATGCATACCAATATTGCAACAGCTCTACTGGAGCAGATTAAGGCCAGAAAATTAGATGTTTACTTTGAAATGGAGGAAAAGCTAATGAGTAAGTCAGTTCTGGACAAGTCACTAATGGACATGATAACTGACCCCGACTCTGGTACCCCTGAGGACAAGATTCGGTTGTTTATTATAGCATTGATTTGTGGTCCACCAATGAGTGATGCAGAAATAGACCAGTACTATGTCGCATTACAGGGCGCTAATTGTGATATATCCGCAGTCAAATACATCCGCAAATGGAAAGCATATGCCAAAATGACAGCTGCACCAAGCCAATACGGTGGTGGGGGAACAAAGACCGTCGGAATGTTCTCCAAACTGATGACACAGGGATCACAATTCTTCATGGAAGGTGTCAAAAATCTAGTGATAAAAAAGCACAATTTACCAACCACTCGTGTTGTAGATGGACTTATGGAGCAGAAAACAATGTCAGACATTGACGATTATCGTTATTTTGATCCAAAACTTCTGCGATCAGATTCCTCAGCCATTCCTAGAAATAAATCCCCATTTCAAGAAGCGTTTGTGTTCATAGTAGGGGGAGGTAACTACATAGAGTATCAAAACTTAGTGGACTATGCCAAGAGTAAGCCAAGTGTCGGTGGACCTAGGAAAATAGTGTATGGCTGTAGTGACTTGTCTAATGCCTCTCAGTTCCTAAAGCAACTTGGTTACTTAGGAATGGAACAGTAAATAAATGCTTTATTTAATCAAGGTTGAATTATCCAGACATTTGAAATTAATATATGAAAACAAGATACACATTGAAAGATAAGTCTATTTAAGGAAGGTACATTGTATGAGTGCTATCATTTGTGTAGGGCTTCAAATTGAAGATAGGAAATTTTATTGAGTGATGTATATATATACATATTTACATGTCTTATAATTTTGGTACAGATGAACACAAATTTTTCAAGTCATTCAATCTATACCTACGTTGCAGGTATGTGGAAACATGCAAGGATTTAGGATTTTTTTTCGGGGGGGGGGGGAGGGGATTAAAAATTTTCCAAGGGGGAGGGGTGTTCAAACCAATGGCAAGAAAAAAAATCCAACCCTGTTAAAATAAAGTATCAACATGTAAACATTATTGCCAATATTTTTATATACTTTGGCAATTCCAAGGGGGTCAAGACCCCCTTTGACCCCACCCACTCTACCTAAAGATCCATGCATGGGATATCTCAGCCATTTTTTATGCTCGGTATGATCAATTTTTTAAAGAAGGTATTCAGCATTTTCATAGCAATGAGTAGTGGGCCTCTGTGGCTGGAACCTTAGATAGTTATGAGAAAAATGTTTGCCAGTTTACTGGTGGAAGGTTGAGTGTCTCTTCCTGGGTACACATTTACAGTGGTAACCTGGATTTCTTCTCTATCAATAAAGACTGGCCACCACCATATGACTTACAGATTGTCAGGTGTGGTGTTAAACAAAACAATAATGAGCAGCTCATATAAAGCATCTTTTATTGTTCATTGAGAAACCATCATTTCCTTCTTGTAGATGGAAGCAAACGCTGAAAATATTTCAGTTTGTATTTTTGGGGGCAAACAGATAATTCCTGCTTTAGCCAACTTCCTGCATTCACAGCTGGTATGACCCAGACATGTTTCAAGGAAAGATCAAACTTGCTAAATGACCTGATAGAAAAAAGTCCAAATGGATGGAGCAAATATTTTTGTAACTTCAATATGACGTATCTGTGTTGTTTGTTGATGTTTCACTGTAAGATCCTTTGGAGACATACGGAACTTAAAGAATGTTCACAATATATTTTTGCCAATATGAATTCCTTTTTAATCAACCTTTAAAACAACTTGCATACATGTAAAATCTGTGTTCTCCCCAGGCCCTTCTAGTGTGGTGGTACCACCAGACTATCTGCATTACCCCCACTCTGCTTTACTCTCCCACCACTCTATTTCATTTACATATCTTGCAATAATTGACCCAGTCAGGGTGATTGATAGGTTAATTTACGAATAAATATAGCTTTTAATGCATCTTTATGGGCAACCATACCGGGTAAACTACCGGTACTGGGTGATGTATTATAAATGTATGTTTTCCTCACTTTAGGTGTAACACCCTCTTAAGTACCTTTTGGCCATCCGAAATTTTTGAGGAGACCACTGCATGTATGTTTCAAAGAGAATGTCAAATATGAATGTAATTAGAATAGTATATTTATTTGTGTTAATAAATATTTCATAGGACCTGAAGAGTTTATTTTGGAATTTGGAAGAGGAATTTTGGTCACAATAGATAATATTTTGAGAGTGACAAAAATGCAAGCAATGGTGAAATAGTGAATTTGTATCATGGAAGCTGGTGCATTACATGTATGTTTACATGGTGCATCAATTTCGTCTTTCAAAGAATAAAACAATGATTTATGAATAATTCTGAATAGGGCAACACCAAATGTAAATCATTTTTGTGCCACATTCTCAGAATCTGTAACTTTCTTTTCTTCAAATGGTGTACAAGTATTTCACATCACATTTACCTGTAAAGTGCAGTCTAACCTCATTTAATTACAGAATTGAGTAGCTCTCTGCCTTATTTGAGATAGAAAATTATAAAAGTATTTTCCTACATAGCCTGATATACCGTAAGTACATGTACAGCCTACCTGAGTGTATATACAAGTAAAAACAAATATCTTTGCTTGTATTTCTGATAGTAATACAGTGGTCTTTATTTACTAGCATCTGTGTTTAAAAATTATAAAAAAAGTAATTTTTTGTCACTTTACATGTTTATACACAAATCAAATGATAAAAAAAACTTTCATATCTGAATATTGGACTCTCTTATTAAAAGACTATGCAGTCTCGTAGCATCTTCTGAGTTGTCTTTTAAGCAGGTTTGATTATAACAATTTGTTAAAATAGAGAGAGTCATTAGTATCCATCCTTCAGGTTTTTAGGTCATGGGTTTGAACTTGAATGTAGATGTCTGGCTTTTCCTGTCCTTCAGATGATACAGTAAAGACCAAGGTCTTGTGTCACAATGGTCATCAGCACATTCAAGATCCATTAAACCTCATTGGCCTGAATAGCCAGGCAGAGGCATAAATCTGGAGCCCTGATTTGGCATTCAGTGACATTTCCATAGGAGTGAAAGGTTTTTGAGTCAGACATGTTACAATATCACATCAACACGAAGTAAATTTTTGAATTTTTTTTGTTGAGTGACCAACAAACATTCTGTCAATCAAATTTTCTAGTTTACGAAAGAAATTGGTATTATATTTCAAGCATTATAGTTATGACTCTTTAAGACAATGAAGTACTGATTTCTCCATTTTACGCTTACATTTTCAGGAGCAGATAGTTTGCTTGTGCAAGTTTTCATTTACATAAAACATTTATGTTTGTATGCATGTACAAATTCTGATAGCATATCTGGTAAGATATAGAAAGAAGTACATGTATTATTCAGTGACTCTGTAATTAAGTTTTATTTCTTGGGGTTGAAAGCAAAGGGAAAAAAATGTCTTCAACTCGACTTGCATTCTTTGTCAGGTACACATGTACTGGTGTTGAATAATAAATTTCTTTTAAATCTACTAGTGTGTTTTATGTTGATTACTTGCCAATACTCTTTGCAAATAAAATGAAAGTTTTAACAAGAAAATTCTGATGAAATACTCTTTTGCATCACACTCATAAATGTTTCTCAATGCATCTGCATTCATTTTATCAATTCCTCGATAGCCTGTTGAGCACTGTGTAAAATACAAGTTACCTCCCTTTATCTGTATCTAGTACAATGGAGTTTTGTGTATGCATATTTTTGGTTCAGGATAGCTCTATACCAATTCATATGCTGTTAGTCTGTAATAAAAGTTATGAGTAAAATTCTAGTCATATGCCTGAACTTTGTGTTTCAGTGAGTCATGCAAATTCATAGTCCAATGTTCCTTCCACATTTGTATTGCTGGAATATATAGAAATGACACATACACATGTAGAGTATTATATATTCATATATAGACATATTCATTGCCTCTTGTGTTTTCAACAATATTTCAGCAATGTTAACTGGATAAACTAGATCAGTGTACAGCAATACACAACAGAATGCACTTATGAAAAGAATTTGTAAAACTGAGGTATCTATTTGTTTACATTTGAAAATCCATCACCTGGAATGAATTAGTATAGATGGCTGATTTGACACCATCAGTTTTGTCCTCAGACCGTGAATTAATGTGTTTGAGCCTCAGCTGGGACACATGACTTAGAGTCTACTGTCCTTTGCCCCAGGTCCTGTATCACAGGTGTCAGCACCTTTTTAACTCTTTCAACCCCATGTATCAGAATGGTATGCGCTTTTCTATTGTCTGGACCAGTCCATTTCGGCCTGTGGTGTTGAAAGGGTTAATAGACCTCTAACTGCTCAGTAGCATTACGTGCAGTGTGGGCTAAGATTTGAAACCCTTCATTTCACTGGTATTTAGTGATGTCCCTATATTAGTCAAAGATTCTTGAGTGGAATAAAAAATGACAAAAGTTTTGTATTTGGCTAGAGTTGCACCCCTTCCTCTGGAAGTCGATCCTATTCATATATAAAGTTGGATAATCATCTCGTACATGCAAGATGAATGTACTGGAAGGGAAAGAAATAGGAAAACTAATTCTGCAGTAAGTTAAAATATTAGCAGAGATACCAGTCCTTAGCCTTTACTGTAAGATGCATTTACTAAACATGGACAATTTTCAAAATGATTCACAGATTCTGATCAAAGTTTGATAGTCTATGTTACATCTTTCTACAATTATAATAATGCATATACAGGAGAACATGTGGGGAGAAATCACCTTTCTTAAGAGACGATTAATGAAAATATTTCATTTTAAGAAATCATATGAATAAAACCTGTCATGCTAGACCACCTTTCTTGAGGGACTGCACATTTTCATTGTAGATGGAGGGGTCTTTCAAGGCAGGTTCTACTGTACTAAAAGTTCAGTCACAACAAGAAGATACTGATCATGAGCATGACAGAAGTACACTGGTCCAATACTTATTTAAAAATAACTGGCTTTAGACCACAAAGCAATCATTAATGTTAAGGCCAGGGTGAAAGGTCAAGATTAAGTATCAAATTTTTCATATTGTCCAAGACCTGTCTACTTCCAATCTAAAGGAGAGCACACTACCACAGCTATGACTGGCTCTACATAGAGACAACAGATATCATACAGCAACAGTGCTATATCTATGCATGTATGAACAACCTATCATCACAAATTATTCATCAGAAAAGTGATCAGTTGTATTCATTTAATGTTGTTATATCAATACATCTCTGCATAGTAACCTATGAATAATGAATTGGCATATAATCATTGACTAGGTAAATCTCCTTGGAAACGGCTGAAACATGAAAATGTTTAATTCAATGCTATTTGTACCGGACATATCTAGGGAGTTTGCTAAATGTAAGGCTAACATGCACTCCTCTAGACCTGGACTTTTCCCTGTTGATCCTGTACAGTTAGATTGGCTGATTGTATTTTTGTTTAAAGTCCTAATCAGGAGTTTTCCACTTATATGGAGACATCACCGTGTGCTGGTGAAGGGCGGCAAATTTTGCCTAAGCTCGGCACTTTTGGTCAGAGCAAGGAGGGTCCTCTAACGTGCCAACACCTACTGTGACATGTGGCCTCTGTTTAAATAGTATCTCATCCGAAAGACAGGGACGGCCAACCGTAAGGTAGCTTGGACTGGAACCCCGGACCTATTGATTCGAAGTATTGTACAGTAAGAGGAGTTTAGACCAATCTTTGTAGTTCTCATGCCACCTTTCGTGTTTGCGAAGGAACCTACGCCTACATGTATCAAGCCGAATTTTCTGTGTTCTTAGATGGGAACAGGTATGTGTCATACAGTAGGCCTAATGGTAAACGCTTGAACTTGCAAAATTATGTTTCAACACGACATTTTTTAATTTAACTTTCTCTTTATAAAGAAACTATACCTTTAAAATGCAAATCCAGTCCCACCTGGAAAGAGTAAAATGACACGTGTTGTATTTGTCTTCAGCTGGTAACACGTGTACGTACGTGTAAACCCTTATTCAATTCTTTATTTGTTCTGTTGGGTGTCTGGAACCACATTTGCACGACCCTCTTATAGGATCTACACATTTGCAATAGGTTAAGTGAAATTGTCGATCTTGATATATATATTGTAGTCACATCTATTTTTCTGTTGATGGATGTCGGTTAAAAACGTATTAAAATGAGATAAACCCTTTCAAAGGTTGAGGAACAGAATTAATATCAAAGTATTGATCTGTTTACGCTTTTAAATAAATCGTTAGTTCTTACTTAAACCGGATAGTGATATTATTTAAAATATGAAACATTCTAAATGAAATCATTAAGTATTAATCTAGACATAACCTGTAAATACATGTACAATGTACGTGTAAAATGTAATTTCCTGAAAAGAAAAAAAAAAACTGTCGGAAATGCAATTATATTGTCTGTCGATATTGAAATATAAATCCTATGGATAAACTATTCGTTACAAGACAATACTTTCAGATTTAGTGGAATAACAACTGCTTAAATGAGTGAAGAATACACACACCTTTTTTAACTCAAGGACAGTTAAATAGTGGGAGCAGGACTACCCTAAAAGTGACTAACTCAAATTGTTTCGTAACCTAGGGTAAGACCATCTTAGAAATGGCTGGCGCAAATTCGACTGTTTAAGGCTATTCCATTCTCGAAACGACTGTTCTAAATAAGTCTGATTTGTGAAGGGATCTTTTATAAGAGATTTTGGTACATTGTAATAACATTTCATACTAATGTTGTTCATTGTGAAATGTTCTCCTTCGTAAGGGGGCTTAAATGGGTTTTTTATATGATAAATGGTACAGGGATATTTTAAGTATAGCCTACCGTAGGGTAGACCAACTTTGGCAAACGAATGGGTACGAATCGCAATCACAATTTAATAAATTAGCTGTGACCTTAGACTCCGATGTCGCAGTAGATCCCGATATGTCAAAGAGTCCCCACTACACAGTGACCAGGAGTGCCAAGCAAAGGTAAAATTTGTAGCCCTTCTCCGGCGTTCTGTGACGTCTCCATATCACCTAAAGTTTCCGAAGTTGGGCGTTAAGTGCTAAGTATCACATATGAACTTCTGTGATGATATCTGGATGGTAGGGGTGGACATCAACTATCTCGTACGGAAACAAATTGCCTGTGTGGATCCAAGATTTTTTTGGGGAGGGGGTGTGGTCGAACTTGTGCCATGAAAAAAGTAACCGGCCTATTGAAATAAGCATTAGTACATAATTGACCAAAAATAGTAAATACTTTGCCGATTCCAGGGGGAGGGGTCCGGACCCCCTCGACCTCCCCCTTTCTAGATTCACGCATGAGTTGTTATAACTTATACCCAATCCCTTTGAATTTTGTACATGTAATTAATGTTAAATCCTATAAAACTAAACCTCAAGTTGCTCCAAAACACTCAGAAGTGTCCAAAGGAAATCACGCCCTATTTCAAAATAATGTCGCATAATTTTCTACTTTGACTTCCATATCAAATAAAAACATTTGCTTTATTTTTGCTAACCTCATAAGTAGATATCTTGTATTCTGTGTGTACCTCAGAATCCGCCCCTTTTGCTCAAATTATATTATTTCATTTCATTTAGATCAAAGTTTCACGGCAAGTCTGTCCGTTTAAAAATAAATTAACGCGAATACATTTTGAAAATTCACACTTGATTTGACGGAAAAATAATCTTAAGTTTGATAATCTACAGTTTATCCACGGATAATTGATTATTTCTCTGCTGTAGGAACACACGTGATGATACGTAAATAAAGTTAATAATAGAAATAAAACAACAAAAATATGACGTCTTAAGACTGCTGTATACATTTAAACAATCAAAATACAAATTATATTTCGTTAATGTTATTCTTCTTTTGAGCACAGGTTAAGTTTTTTTTCTTCAAGACTTTATAATAAGCAATTAAAACATAATATAGGTTATGGCCTTAAATTGCCGAGGTCACAGAGAGGTGATGGTAAATTTGGCGCGTTAGCTACATGTATATATTGTAGACCTATTGTTGTATTATTTTTGTAATGAGCCACTCAGGAATTTTTGATATGGAGACTACGACCGTAGGGTTATTTTCTACGGGGGGGGGGGGGTCACTTTTTAATGTTACACCGGCGAAGGGCTACAATTTTGGACCATGCTCAGTAATTACATCATTTGTGCAATGAGGATTCGTGCCGACAGCTACTGTGATAGGACCCGCCGTGGCCTAGTGGTTAGCGTGTTCGGCTTCTGATCCTGGAGTTCGGGGTTCGAGTTCGAGCCACGCTGCCTAGTCCGAAAGACGGGGAAGGCCAACGCCTCCAACGAGAGGAATTGGATTTATGAGCGGTATAATCGGAAACAAGACGGCTAGTGTTTGTAACATGAATAGTAGGAGGTCTATAGGCCTACAAGTCTGATAAAAAGCGAAATCCTCAGCTATTAGTAACTGGAAAATACAATAGATGGATTATTTGTCGTTTCTTGGCGAATGCCATGTTTATACCATGCTCCGCACTCGTGTTAATTTTTTCTGCCTCATTATATGAAATAAACACGGTAGCCGCCAAATATCTTCAATTATTATATTACATAAATGAACCAACCATACCAAAAAAGGTGGGAAAAACATAATCAACGAAAAGCAGAAAGATAATGATTCGCTTTCAAGACCACGCATAGATATGGAAGTACTTAATATTTATTACTATTTATATTTATCTCTTTTTTTTCGTTACTTTCCCATTTGGGTTCTATTTTCATAGTACAACACGGAAATATTCCGGATAGTATTTAGCTCTTACAATCGTCTTCATAACGGCGCGCTATGAACAATAGCGTGACGTCATCGGTCACATCAGCCCTTTTTCCTGCAACGAAAATATTGAGGATCGAAGATGATAGGTTAAGAAGTCAACGTGAAAAAGGACGTGCTATCAAGGTTTGGCTCATATTTATTGTTATCAAAATTGTTTTTTCAGACGAGACTATAAGAACCGACCTCAAATAATAAAACAAAACACCTCACTTAAACGAAAAGTTGTCCGAAATGTACTTTTTATGAGCGTGCTGTCGACGGGGAGAAAAAAAAAATAATAAATTAGGCTAGGCCTACTTTAGAATAAAGCTATAGATCTAGTTTATGACAAGAAAGAAAAATAGTCTGAAATTGATAAATCTTATAAATTCTGCTCCTATACTATGAAAGTTTGCATAAATTGCATCATTGAAATGTCTTGTGACGAATGTAGCCTATGTTTTCTGTATCTTTTTTCTACCCAGAAGACTGGTTGGTTTACCCTCTATGTCCTGGGAGTTGATCTTATTTTCCGTTGTGTTAGTTCCTGCTGCAGTTCTTTATGTCACACGTTGGCGTTTAGGCTAGTTTTACTGTTTAACACCTGTGTCAGATTTGTTTGGAAGTAGCAAGAATTAGTCTAAGTAAGGTGGACAGAAAATAACCATTTCATGCAAATTTTTAGAACATACAACTTTATTACTGGATTGAATAATACTCGAAATCTGTCAGAGGCACTGGAGGCTGATAGATCTTTATTTTCTTTTTTATGGCCTAACATGATTTTGCTCATAGTATCCATGTACTAGTATATATCTACTGTTCTGAAGCTAAAGATGAAAATGCAGATGAATGCGCTTTACATAGATTTCCGATTTTGCCGTGTCTTCGATTGAGATCAAGATATTTTAAATGCCGTGTGATGTTAGAATTTACTTAACAATATACCGTAAAATATTATTCGATAATTTTACTTTGAAGCATATTGGAACATTTCAACAAGTTTTAGCATTTTTATTTCTCATAACTTAGTCCAATGGTATTTGAAACAAATGCATAATACGCGCTATATTTCTAGAATGCACTTTTAATATTCGGGAATTTCAGCGAATTTTATTCCTTTATTCCAAGTCATAGGCCTATTGTTCAATCGTGGAAACTCCCGTAAGATGTGAACCTCTGACTGTCACGTTTGTGACGAAGTTCCGGCCTCTTGATTTTTAAAGAAAGATTCAAGCATCCAATTTTTTTTTATTTTCTGTTTGTATCCTTATCGAATTAAAAATAATGTTTGGGAAACAATGATTCTAGAATGTCACAGTAAACTATTTCACTCATAACTTGAAATGCCGATGTTACAAATATTTTAACAGGCCTACAAGATTGCATCCCCCTTAACGGATAATTCCGACGAAATTAAATAGATCTCTGATATTAGAATATATCAAAAAGAATTCTTCAAAAGTACAAAAACTGATATTTGCTTCATCATAACAAATATCATAATATACCAGCCAAAATGCACTCCTTTGAAGTGTTTCCCTTGTTTCTGATGTCATAAGGGACAATCCTACAATGGCGTCCGATGTGCAATGCATAACACCAGAGGTTGAGCGTGGCATTAATATTAAAGTAATGATTTATACATGTAAGATGACAGCCTGGACCCAGTTGCACAATGCATTGTTAAATTAACTTACATTTTACCACTAACTTTAAGTTTAAAAAATTGTCTTGTAGTTAGCTAACTACATGTAGATCTAAATGATGCTATTGCATATTTGTTTTGAACTTAATGAGCCCACGAGTGAACTGATGATAAAAATCAGAGTTACCATACAAAATAAAAATATAAAATAACCAAGAGTAATTAAAGTTAAGTTTAACAACGAATAAAACTATTCTGCGACTGGATTCAGGTTTGTAAATAGTCATCGTAAGAACAGGCTGGATGAGAAAAGTTATGTGCCAAACGCATTTTTATTAGATCTATAAATATCGCTGAAAGAAATGGAATACAGGCCGTATGATGTCTACCGTGACTTCAGGCAGGCTAAAAATAATATAAGCCCCATCCCGAGACATATATGTAGATCTATAGGGATACCAAACATATATAATCCATCCCAAGAAAGACCGGAAGACGAAAAATATATAATCCTCCTCTCCAAAGAGAGAAGGACAGACCAAAAAATTAAAACCAATAACAAAACAGTAATGCAGACCAAAATGTTCAACTCCAATTAAAATGTAGACATACCAAAGCTATTTAAACATCTAACCCGCCCCACTCCTCTTCGATGTTGGAAACATACGAACTTTTAAGGATTCATGCACTAAAGCCACGGATCTTCTCGAAGTAGTCGCAGTCATCCAAGAGTTTGTGATTCTTCATAGTAAACCATATAACCCTTATTGATGTTCACGTCACATCCTGTGTCATTTAGACAAATATGCCTACTCAGGCTACTGTTAAGAAAGTGTTTTGCTAGTTAATTGATTTTGAACCAAACAGGTACATAAGTTTATCTTTCAGTTAGTTGTCAAGTTTTGATATCAATTATGCTGTGATATCACAATGTCTTCAGGTTATATAAACAAACGGATCATCTTCAGTGGTGCAGTCTTCCTTTTTATGGTGGTTACCATGAAACATCACCTAGCAACGAAAGTTATGTCAACCGGGCATGATGGAACATACAAATTTTAGTAATAACTGCAGTTATAATTTACAGATAATGTTAAGAAGAGCTTTCATTGTGATTTATTTACTTTAAATGAACATCACATCATATAAATCTATCCTGCCCCAAAAAACAACCATAATAAAATGGAATGGACACAGACAACTTAGTGCATTTTGTATACTTTTCCTATCAATTCTTCTCATGTTCATGGTATCGCGGTATCGTGCTTCCCAGGAAACTGGTTTTATAGGTTCGATTCTTTTTTTT
>JACSZP010003354.1:0-21579 GCA_016161895.1 Pinna nobilis | reverse complement strand
TTTTTTATCGATATTTTACTAAACTCGTAGGGACTACCACTTTAAGTATAGATGATACAATGTAAAGGTATATCAATACATCATGTTGACCTTATGTTTACCTAAAATATTCGTATATTTTTTTTCAAATTAAAAGTACAAATAATACCGTTTATAGAATAATTTATCAAAATAAATCCGTCAATATTGATGCTTCACAAATAAACATTTTTTCGACTCCGAGGTGAACGGTTCACTTAGACCCATTAAGATACTACATATTTCTTTTTTTTCATTAAATTATTTTATGAAGATTACTTCTATATCCTTATTGAATGAAATTTCAAAACGTAATCCAGAGTTCTATTCCAAATTCCAATATATCTAGAGATAATATAGACAATCTATCCTTTTGCGATAATATGAAAATATTTATCTACGAAGTAGCAGCTGATCATGATAGTTGCTTCCATATTTAAATGATTACATACCTTACAAGATTTATATGAAGGTTAATGCCCCCTAAGTCATTACCAATAATTTCTGAAATAAAGGAAGAGGCCTCCAATCATTCAACAATATGATCATAATAATTAAGGATTGAGGATTTTAACTATCTTAGAAAAGGGGCCTCCGTGGCCGAGTGCTTAGCGTGTTCGACTTCGAGCCGAGGGGTCCGGAGTTCGATTCCCGCAGGGCCACTCCGCGGTTGGCCGTCCCTGTCTTTCGGATGAGACAGTAAAAACCGTGTCACAGTAGGTGTTGGCACGTTAAAGACCCCCCCCCCTGCTCTACGGCCAACAATGCCGAGCACAGACAAAATTTGTCGCCCTTCACCGGCACACGGTGACGTCTCCATATGAGTGAAATATTCTTGAGTGGGACGTTAAACAACAACGCAATATCATTTCCAATATAGAATACAAGCAGGGGTTTACCTGGCATTCTAATTCTAGGGGTCCCTTGGTATTCTGCAGTATTCTGTGAGGGTCCAATCCATAAGTATAAGGGTCCACAAGTTATATTCAAAAATTAAATGCATAAATAAAACAAATGAGCTATCTGTATGAAATACGTGTACTGTTCGTTGTCTTAAAGTTTAATTTTGCATAAACTATATTAAGACCCTATGGAGCTGAGAGTGGAAAAGTAAAAAGTTGTTATGTTTATTATGCACCCAAATGGATGCAAATGAAAAAAGTTTGGGGGTACAAACGGCTTTTTAGGGTTAGATACTCACATTTTGTGAGTTCGGTAAATCCCTGTACAAGTACCTGTTAGAAGCGGCGGCGTTGCACGACAAATTACCTTCAATTTTACGGCCATCATTTTTAAAAATTACTTAGCGATAGTTAAACAGTAATATCGTAATCAACTCGTTTGCTCGATAATACGTACATTGTAAAAATGAAACGCGAATTAATATATCATCTATATTATATACAGTGCATATGTATACAAACTCCTATTAATTGTAAATACACAATGTACACGTAGTTGCTATATTGTACTTCTATCAAAAAATTCTTAATATATGGTTGAATGTACGGTCATACTTATAGGGAAAATAAAAAAGCAATTACATGTAAACCCTCTTTCTCTCAACAGAGGACGAGTATTAAGTTATACTGTTCGATATTTTATTCACACATCAGAAACTCATGTTCGTTTGTTGTCCATAATACAAGGCCTGTCCATAAACACCAGAACATGTATGCATGTATTATGTATGTGTATAGATACTAGGGCCAGCTCCATCGCGTAATACAAGCGGGTCTACATTAATATTCTTACCATGCAAAAATCGATATCCTGTCAAATAACATAGCATTGTTCCTTTTTGGCAACCAAAGCACCGAATTAAACGAATATCAATTTGATACCCCTTACCTATACCCAAATGATAACCGTGTAGAATCGAACGGCTTATCAGCAAGGAAACACGGCCTGAAAAATTCTGATTTGTTGAAATAGCTCAAGATAAGATTGCATTTACGACAGGCCTTACGTTCAATTCCTCGTGATATAGCTCTCTGCGTTTTAATAGGTGCAGTCTCAGAAACAATTGACTTCCTGGAAAGATCTGTGAAAGTAAGGTATACGTAAAACTGATTAGGGTTCTAGTTTTTCGAAAAACAGTTTGAGGGGGTATTCAGGGACGAAGATAAGGATCCAAATTTAAAGTAACAAGAAATCTGCGGGAGAAATTAATTCAGTTGTGCTGTTGCTGTGCTGTGACTGTGCTATAACAGAAGATGACAAGCACAAGTGCGTGCTGTGCTCGTGTTTTCCTGGGGATTCTCAACGCAATCTTTCTGGTGAGCCGTCTGTATTCCTTTTGTAAATTTAGTATTCGTTAATGAGATTTAGATGGACAATTTTGTTCATCTGTATATTTTGGTAACCCTCAAGAATTTGACAAGTGAAATCGTATTTTCACTATTATATATCAGTCACCATTAAGAAATAGTAGGTATATGTTCTTTAAAATCTAGATTACATTTCGATTGCATTATTAAAAAGAGATATGTGATTAGTCTATTCATCCGATTTTGCAGAGAGTCACTCTATCCCGTGGATAAAGCGCAGGACTACATGTATTTACAACGGGAACTTTGGCCCGAGCAACTGATTGGTTTCTTTACTTCAAATGTTACAATGTGTAAACCCAATTTCATACTATAGAATGAGCCAGATATCCCTTGTTATTATTTTTTTCTTTACAATTCAAATGAATTTCCCTAAAGTATTTAAAATATGAACAATATCGTACAATTTACCCAGGACTTATCAGGGTCATAGTTGAGAATGACACAAGCGATAAAATGTCCTTCACCAAGAAGCCAATACATGTATTTACGATGTTTGCTAGGCCTATCAGTTATTTTCCTGATATATATGAAACTCTTACTTTCAATATAAATATGCGGAGTTTGAATTTACATAATTTTAAAAAGTACTGGAATATGAAGTTGGATACGTAGTTGGCAAGCAAACAAAATGTATTTCATAAAATCGATTTCTGGGCAGAGAGTTACTAATAAAAGTAATAAACTAATATGTCGGTAAGCTTATATGAAGCAAGACGTCTGATTGTTAATGTCGTAATACACATATAGCACATTATCAAATTATAAAGTTATTTTCTCCCACTTTTTAAAGTATGATAAAAGAAACGAAAAAAACTTAATTTTTTTTAAATTTTTTTAAAGATTTAAAATTTGTGAAAGTTGAACTGCCATCGTTAGTTTTCTTTAAAATTGTTCCGTTGACCACCACCTTTGAGTGAGCATTTTATGAACATCCATAATCGTATTTAATACAGAGAGCAACAACTTTTAATTAACAATTAGTCTACTAAAATGTGTCCTCGCTGGAACCAAAGTTGACTTTGTTAGAAAGTTTGCCATTGTATTTGTGGATGGCCGGTGGTCCTACCCGGGTACATTTGTAACCGGGCTCTCTCCTCCTCTAATAAAAACTGGTCGCCATCATATGACTGAAAGTCTGTCGAATGCGGCGTAAAGTAAAAACAAACAAACAAAAATGTACGTTTAGTTTGAAAATATGAATATTAACCACGCGCTCAATCGAAATAGTTCGCTCGGAGAAAAAATTGAAACAATCAGGCTTCCTGATTGTTATAATAAGCGATGGTTTGATCTGATATATCTTACATGTTATTGTATATATCACAAAGCTCTCAGGGCCGAACTACGCTGGCTTAATATAAATAGCTTGACAAAAATAATCTCGTGTGGTGAAGAAACCAGGCAATAAAGTATTAATTGAAATAAAAACTCTTTTTGTATGAAATACATTCACGGAAACTTCTATCTACGCAATGTTGTACAATCAGAAACTTCTTCAAAATTCAATTTTGTTTCATTCTGCTCACGACGTTTTTGTTGATATTACGTGTCATAAACTGATTCTCGGTACACTTAAAATGAAATCTATCCAAGTTAAAATATCATCTTATTTTATGCGTTAAGCAGTGTTTCTCGTGATATTTTTATAATAGTAGCAGATAGATTTATGAACTCGTTATTTTTTACAAGTTTTTGTTTTTGTTTTTTAAAGGAAAGGTTTAAGTCCGAAAGAGTATTGATGTGTCTTTTGTGTTGGGTGAGATTTAACTGTGGTCTCAGCGGATATTGAAATTCACACACTTGAGGTCAAATTCGTCTACATTTATTTCCTACATTTGCGTTACCTGGTCAGTCTGGCTTATCAGAGATGGAATTTCATGTGTATCTCGCCTTCTCCTTTGTCTATATACTGTGTTGACATAAATGCAGATTGAAAGTCTGCAGCTGGTGGTTTTCGGGGTGGGGGTGGGTGTGTTTTTGGGTTGGGTTTTTGTTTTGTAATATGTATATTAACGTAGAAAAAACACAAATAGGAAGACCTTTGTCCACTCATTTGTTCTCAATGAGATATTTCTATAGGAAAAAGTCATGCTGTGATTTTCCTGTGCACTATTACAGGATTCGTATGAAAAGTTGAACTCCTTAATTGTTAATGATATGCAGTGGGAATATGACTTAACTAGCTTGGTCTATACTCTATTTTCTGAAAATTGATCTACTAGACCTTAATAGGGTAATAAATAGGTTAAGATGTGATACCGATTACGTTTGAGTGTGACTAATATCTTCAATGGCTATGGAACGTAACTCCATCACCAAGAGAAACAATTGTCCCGCAGAAACGTTATCGGGTATCATGGTGGTACAAGAATTAAGTATATTATGAGAGAATAAGATAAAGTGATTGTCCTTTGTAAAATCCAAAAATTTACTAAGTAAAACTTAAATCTTTATAATCCATATTTTAAAAAGTTGATAGATATGATAAAATCCAAAAGTGAGGCTTTTCTGATTGAAGAAGATTGGTTGTCGGGTTCGCTTTAATCACATTCTTAATGACTTGAACAAAAGTGAGCCTCATTAAGTGATCATGCAATGAGGAACAAGAAGCTAACAAATATTCAAAAATAAAGCGACAAGTGATAAATTTTTACATCGAATAGGGAGGGTATTACATGATACCTTATTACGTGTGCGCGGAGCTAGAATCCCTAGTGACAATGGAATGTCAATTCACATCATTTTCTGTTCGAAAGAGAGAAAAAAAAATAATCATATTGACTAAAATATAACCAAACACACATACATTATGTATTAAAGAAATGATGATGATAAAACAGCAACAACACCACCACCACCAACAACAAAAGAGTCTCAATGAGAAGTTTTCAAATTCAAGGGTATTCTTAAACAGTGCAGCATAATAAATCAATTGATTAAGAAATTAATATTTAAGGGGATCTGGCAAATGCTTTATTCCAACTATGAATCGATAAACACAAATACGAAAAAAAAATCCCGAAATGATAAAAAATAGGAATCTAAGTCAAATATCCTTTAATCCTAAATGACGTCACAGCTTCACCGGGCTTTAGGTACAGCAATGTACAAACATAACGTTTTAGACATTTGTTTATGTGAGCGAGATGATACATTTTTTTCTGAGATTTCTTCTGGTAATATTTGAGAACGTTAACACACTTACAGCAATTTTAATGTTTTTAATTATATAAAATGCGAAAGAAAATATATTCTAGGGTATATATACTGTAAATTCAGAAATTTTCGCGGATTTTTATTTTAGCGAATCAATGACCATATAATTATTCGCGATGCTTTATTTTCGCGCTTGTGAAATTAAGTTAATAATTTGTATTGTTTGATGCATTTTAATATCAGGTTATTATATTTAGCGAGGACTTTATTTTCGCGAGTGAGTGTTGTCGCGTAATTACGCGAAAGTTCTCGTGTAATTACGCGAAAATAATATTCTCGCG
Source organism: Pinna nobilis (assembly GCA_016161895.1). Taxonomy (NCBI): domain Eukaryota; kingdom Metazoa; phylum Mollusca; class Bivalvia; order Pterioida; family Pinnidae; genus Pinna; species Pinna nobilis. The sequence goes on along the minus strand of JACSZP010003354.1, from coordinate 15,731 downwards.
AATATTACTGGATTTACAGTATATAGGGTTGAACAATAATGAGTGCGCTCGCACCCAATAATTTTATGATTACACAATGATTTAAACTACCTTTATGTTGGTGAAAATACCTTTTCTATTTTATGTGTAAATATTCACCCTGAATAAATAAGTAATGTCGCCTTTGTCCATACCTATCATCAGACAATGCATGAAACAAAGACAACAAAATTAATCTAGAAACATGGCGTTATATTCAAAGTCATTCTTCAAAAAACTATTGTTTCAACAGAAGTACCAGGGGATATGTGATACCTATAAAATACAGAACACGTTGGTTAAAGCGGTTTGAACATTAAAAAAAACAATTATGTGACCCAAACGGGATGGTATTAGGTATCCGGAAGGAGTATTCCAGAATTTGCATTTTTTTAAATTTCAATATCATTCAAAGTTATCACTGAAATCAAAGAAATATTATCAGCGATAATCAATAATTTTTATTGCTGGTAACAAGGTTGATTAAGATAATATTCATTCTATAAAGAAGGTCTTTAGCTCTTGTGATGTTTTGAAATTACCGTTGCATTCATGTTCAATCTTTTAGTTTGTAATAGTTTTCGAATTTAATTCTTCGCTAATTCGTTATTGTATTTTTTTCTGGCATTTATTATTTATTAGATATTACATGAATTTGAATTTGGTAATCACGCCCTGAACAATATGATCATCTGTACAAAAGTACAAAGTTTCAAGGGTAAAATAGATGTCTAACCCTTACACTTTGCGATTGTCATAAATCTATAAAACGAATGCGTTGCGAATCCATTTCTGAAGCCTTATTGTCACATTGGACTAAGTAAATAAACAGTTTTGTTCAAGTATTTAAATATTTCCTTTAGATCTATTTCATTGCAGTTTCGGTTTGAAAATATTTGGCTTTATATCGCTTTTTCGAGTGCGTCAAGATATTCTGAAATCTTTAAGCAGAAGGATCCTAATCTCGCGGCCATAAATTCTCCTTTTGAACGACACTTAAGATAAATGAACTCTGCCGTGAGTGGATTGATATGCAGTAACTTGTCCGTCATTTTCCTGGTTACTCTGTTTATTTACACCGAAGATGCCACAGTAGTTACGAAAGAACAAAACTTCAATGCAGTATTTGAAGCAAAGTGTCAAATCTATTGTCAGTATTTATTGATTATTTTATATACTTCAGTTGACGACTCCAACACTGGACCCCCTTTAAGTGATAAGGGGACTTGTGATGAAATGCAGGGGGAAATCTAAACAAACACATGCATACATACATGGGGCCTCCGTGATCGAATGGTTGGAGCATGGCACTAAAACCACCCAGTCTCTGATATCTAGTCAACGCGGGGTTCGAGCCCCGCTAGAACCTTGATTGATTATGGGAGAAAGTTTGCCAGTTTTCTTGCCGTATACACTAGTAACCAGGTTCTCTCCTCCACCAATGAAAGCCGACCGCCGCCTTGTGACTGAAATATTGTCGAGTGTGGCGTAAAACATAACAAACAAACATGTATGCAGATATCCATACATGCATGCTTGGAGGCAAAATACCATACTGATGAAGGATATGAATACAGAATATACATACAGGCAAACCTGTTTTAAGAGACCGTCAAAGGGAAGGAGCAAAACGGGCCACATATGACGGGTGATCTCTTAATTCAGGTGATTTATATAGTGAAAAACCATTTTGGGAACCACTCATTTAGGTCACACAAGACAGGTTTTTCTTTAATTCAGTGGGTCGTTAAGCATGTTAGACTGAAATCATAAGTGAACGATTTTATCGGGAATCATCCGGATAAAACATTTGATTGTTCCTCTTTCCTTCATATACCTGAATCCATGTTCAATAAATGACACCGTTCTGATATGGTTTCTGATACCGTTCTTCCTGGATAATACTACATAGGTGTACCTGTACAACATTGGCTGCTTTTTATAATTGCAGTGATGAATAATTAACAATCAACATGTGTTATATAATTGGTTATGCATCTTATTGATTTGTTTCAGCTTGCCGGATTGCTACTTTTGGTGGTTGGAGCATTAATCAAAGCTGGTGCTGACGTCATCGCTGATGTATTAGATGCACTGAAAGACATCCCTGCCGTATCACAGTACATAGAGACGTCGGCATGGGTATTGATCGGACTTGGCATTTTCTTTACCGTTATTGGAATCCTCGGTGGATGCGGTGCATGCTGCTCTGTGAAGGCCTTCCTGATAGCTGTACGAATGTTACCGTTAAATCTGTCTATACGACTATCTCATTATTAATTCATCATAACGACTTACACGACTACTTCTCACTTACTTCTAAGCAAATCTAGTGATACATTTATTACCTCTACTTTCTTTACCGTTGTTGCACTATTTGTATTACCTTTAGTACTTTTATTAACATTACAATAAATCTGCCGCTACGATTGTTACCGGCAAGCAACACAGCTCTCAACTTTCTACATTTCCGCTGTACCTATTAACAATATTTGTAATACATGTACTACGAGACTCCTTTTAAGGGCGGATGACTAAGGCGGGCCATTTTCAGCATAACTCTGTAGGTTGTGTTGTTTGACGTCCCACTAAAGAATTGTTCACTTTTATGGAAACGTCAATGTAAACTGTTGAAGGGCAGTAATCTTGTCCTATACTTAGCACTTCGCTAGCCAACACCCACTGTGAAACGGGACCTCGACTTTGACCGCCTCATCCGATGGACGGGAAGTGTCAACCGATTACGCAACACAGATGATTCGAGCCCAGGACCTCACGATCAGGAGGCAGCACGCTAACTACTGCGCTACGACGGCCCTTGCAGCATGGTTGGAGCATACTCTCCCTTGAGATAATAAAAACCAAGTCTCCGTGTCATGTATTGACTTACTTAATTAAAGATCGATCATCCACAAAATAATGCTGTTAGCGCTTAGACTACCAAACTACCGGTATTAATAGTTACGTTAATTATTCTCTTCTTCTATTCTATTCATCTCTTTGTAACTAATTCATCTTGTTTGTCTGTACATGTACATGTATCACTACAATTTTTATTACTAAACATGCGTTCAATATTGCAAAGTCCACGAACACCCTGCTACCAGATTTACGAGTGCTCCACCAAAACTACTACTGCAAAAGCAACATCAGTCACAAGCACTGCCATTACTTTCTCTTTCTTTTACTTTTTCAGACAATTCCAGTACGTCTATAAATTGTCTTATAAACCCAGCACACAGTTAATATTTTGTTTGATAATATTTTTGCAGTTAAAGATTAAAAATCCATTGAAACCAACGAAATATGAAACATTCATATAAAAACTGCATCATTAGATTTATTCAATCGATCCTTTCTCATAACTAATGTGGACATGTCGTTTGATTTAAAAAGTACTTATGCATTTATTCAAATATGAAACCTTAGTATTTCTCACTTATAGTTTCGTATCACGACCTACCCAGATTTTGACTTGCTCCTTTTTTATAAGATGATGCATCTTTTTCAGTACTCTGTCATCGTCATCGTGCTCTTGTTGATAGAAATTGTGTTCGTTGCATTGCTGTTCTCCAAAGCGGTAAGTCTACGAGCTAAACACGGAAAACAAATCAAGACCTTTGATATCTATGATTAAATGAATTGCACAATTATATAGTTTAGAAGGTTCTCTGACAGTGTAACATTGGTTTGGTTTGAACTACATGTAATTATGATAAGGTCATAGTTGTTATCATTTTTAATATTTACATGAATCCGAGAGGTCTATACGTGTATATTGACACCCATATTACGATACAATTTGTTCTGATATTTCTTAAAATTATAATTTATTTGCGAAAAAATCTAGGAGTGAATTGGTTGCTTTGTTTATCCTGTAAATCTTTATGCTCTTAGAGAGGTTACAGAGGAGTAAATTGATTTTAAGAAAGATTAACTTTTATTTGTCAAGAGTCAGAATCCGTGCCCCATGTAAGTCTGAACATTTACTGATAACATAACCAGGAAGGCTGGAGAACTATTGTTGTACATGTATCTGCAACATGGCTTGCTTCAGTATAACCTATTTTGGGAGATTGTCCAAGAGAAGACTCGAGCAATATAACATATTGGAGCTGGTCTCTGAAATTGTTGGATTTTTTAAGGTTTTAAGTTTTGTAAGTCTTAAATTTTGAGGTATACATTTCGGTCACATAAGACAATTAGTCCTTTAAGTCGGTGGGTAGTAAGGGTACGAAAAAACGATACTGTCTTCATAAATGTGAATTCCATAGCTGTGATTTAGACTACTGGGCCCAGTTGTGAAATAGTTTAACTCGTAGTTAATTTCAACTATGAACTAACTGATGGTTAAATTTGTGGTTGTGGTAACTTTACGATAAAATCTCTATTAGTTAATTCGAAATTAGCTAAATAAATAACCCTGCAATAGCATTAAATCATATGGTAAGGTAAAAAGCTAGGGATCTTACTTGCAGCTAGTTGCTAAATACAACTTAATTTAGCATTGCATTGTGCAACTGGGTCCTGATGGCTAAATTTGTGGTTGCGGTATCTCTAAAATAAAATTTCCATTAGTTAATTCGTAATTAACTAACTAAATAACCCTGCAATAGCATTGAATCATATGGTTGGCAAATTACAATCTAGAATTTTAACTGGTAGTTAGTGGCTAGCTGCAAGTTAATTTAACAATGCATTGTGCAACCGGATCCTGAAATATGAACATGTATATGAAGACGAAAATGAATAGGTATATCAGATTATCCGCCATGTTCCAATCGCTAATGTGCAAAACGATGTCTGACGCCAGAGACTGATCTGAAGACTGAAATGGCAGAGTGAGTGTAGTGAGGCTGGAAAAAGTCAATTAAAAATAAATATTCTATTGTTAATAATCTCGCACTACATGTACATGATATATACTGTAAATCCAGTTTTATTCGCGAGAATTTTATTTTCGCGTAATAACGCGAGAACACTTACTCACGAAATTATAATTCTCGTTAAATCGACTGACCTGGTATGACCATGCATCAAACAACACAAACTTTTACTTAAATGCGCGCTCGCAAAAATAAAGTACCGCGAATAATTGCATGAACATCGATTCGCTAAAATAAAGTTCCACGAAAATTTCTGGATTTACAGTATTCCCTTACATCCCTGTATATGTGAGAGAGTACGGAGGTTTTTCTTACAGATTACGAATATAACTTATCGTCTCATTTGTTCAGTGATATTACAGCTGTAGTATGAATGATATTTTACTCAATATCAACTGTGTACTGCTTGATAATAACGACAACTAAATGTCATCCAAGACAGTACTGATAAGAGTGAATATCAGAAGTGATCTCTAACCAGATTTGAAAATGTCAATTGCATTTCTTGTCCAACATTTCCCTCGAGACTGACACTCCGGAAGGTTTCCATTGAGCATTCACGACTGTTATGGACGTCGAGTCCTTTCAAATACTTGATCCCATCATGTTTGAGATGCGCAGTTGGTTTTATTTGTGAATAATTATCGTTCACAACTTTCAATGTTCAGTAGTTTAGAATATTTTTATCTAGTTCATATTTGCATATTGTAAGTTATGTTTAAGCGAAAAAGTATATTTTAGAAATCTCCTTCCTCTTTGATGTGGTTAGCAAAACTGATAATAAAAAAGTGGTATTGATAAAGCACAATGATACGTTTATATCTCAACATTCTAACTACAGTTGCGGGATATCCTGTCCGACAGTCTGACCAAGGTCTTTGACAAATACCAGCCTCCTGACTACAAGGGTACTATTGACACTGACGATGCTGTAAGCCGTGCATTAGATGTCCTGTTCATAGAGGTAACACTTTATATCATATGCAAAGCGATGTTGGATAATTCCGGCCATAAATTTGAAAAAATATCTGTTTTAAAAAAAAAAACTTATTTTCGTGATAGATGAATTAGTATAAGTAAGAAGTATACGAGTAGTTGTCGTGGCTTTATCACACAGCGAGTTCTTATCTTTTAACTGTCATTTCCTGTCTTTGAAAGATAAGCGTCCCTTCGGCCATAGTATTTGTTTTATATATTGTTGTTTAATGCAACATTCAAGTCGTCAGATATCTATCAAGGTCCTAAGATGTTGGACTAGACAGCAATGTAAACACAAGGAGCCAATCCGGTGCTACATGGGTAGCCCTGGCGTGTGACAATGGAATTAGGTAATCAAACTGCACGTTAAATCACGCCATACCGAACTGTATTGCCTAGATGCTAGAGAGAGGTGTTTAATAAGGCAACAATTATTGGTACGCGAATCCCATCCGAATGACTAAAAAAGGTAACCTCGGACCAATGCAAATAAATTAATGAGCTGTATGCTTGAAACGAATTGCGGACCACAATTGTAAATATTTTTTTCAATTTGCATTACATGTAAACTATAAAATAATATACGTATCTTGCTTTCTTTCAGTTGAAATGCTGTGGATTCAATGATTATAGTGACATAAAGAATACTCTCGGTAGTGATTCTATACCCATTACATGTTGCAAAGGCTTTGACAAAAAACTGGTCTCAAGCACAAGTATAATAACAGATACAAGTCTGACTACCTGTGCAAGCAGTGGAACAAACTCCTACAAAGACACGGTAAATATTCATATTGTACATTAATTTCAACGAGTAAATTAAGCTCGTCATTACTGAGAATTCTGACAGACCAGAGTACACGTTGGTCAGTTGTAATGTTGCTTAACGTCCCACTCAAGAATGTTTCACTTATATGGACCGTAAACGGTGAACGGCGACAAATTTGGTCGGTATTGTAAGCGAGGCACTTATTGCTGTAGACCAGGGGAATTTTTAACGTGCCGACACCTAATGTGACACGGGACCTCGGTTTTCCCTGTCTCCTCCGAAAAACAAATAGAGATAGCCAAATGCAGCGTGGCTCGGATTGGAACCCGCGACCTCAAGATCGGAACACGAACACGCTAAACACGTGGCCTCGGTGGCCCTCCAGAGTACACAGAACAGCTTATATACAGTGGCACTCATACAACGTCATCGAGGAGCACATATCCATATATTTGATTTGTTAAGTGATGTTCTTCAACAATGAACTATTGTTTTACATTTTCATCTCATTAGAGTCTGTTTATTTTCGAAGTTAGGGTGTCTTCAATTTGAAAATCAACTGGGGAGGGTTAAAGATGGAAATGAAAACAAAATGAGATGCACACAACAAAGTGGCATTTCTTTGAAAATACATTGCATGAAGAAGTGATAGCATAACGTTATACATCCAGCACTCTTTTAGAGTACAGTAATAAGTAGAAACAATACAAGGCACCTTAAATTTAATGTAAGTAGCAAAACGTTTGCCAAAGCTCTCTTTCGTAATGATATATGAATTTGTGTGATTTCTTTTGATCTATTTTAAACAAAACTCGACCATGATATTTCAAGAGATAGTTTGTCAATGACCTGATTAATTGACTGTGAATGAGCGGAGTAGCGTTCTCTAAAATACTCGAATTCAGCCGAGCGAGCGATTTATTATCTTTTCGTCATATTTGAAATACTTTCCCCAACTACAAGAATCACAGGCCTTGTTCCCAAAATCCTCAGCGGAATAAAACTCGATCGAAAGTCACAAGTACTTTAATTTCAGTATGAGTTTACTTTTACTAAACTAAATATAATTTCACTTTACCAAATTGGGTTATGACCTATTTATATGTTAAATTGATATCATATTTAATCATAGATTAAATCCATCATGTGTCATGATTTCGCTCAAATTATACCATTACTCGAGTTTTTGCTTTGATTTGGAAAAAAACACCTCAAGCCCCAGTATGTGAGTAACTCGAGGTCGCAATGGATAGACATTGATTGCATATACATCTGACAACGTTTTGCACACTATTTTCTAGATAGCACGAATTTTGATAACATTACAAACGAAAATAAAATTACACTACACGTTATCAGTTTCTTTCAATATTCATATGAAGCAGACTTCATTCAAAAGCTTCAGCTTCCTTTTTGACCCATAAGAGATCGGAGCATTGACTCACTTCAATTTTTGTATCAAATAGATACCAAATTAAATAAATGTATAACCAAAATAAACAGCGGCTGAGATAAAGATAATTTTGTTTGTTTAGAATGATAACATACAACTTTAGATTCTCATAATTCACCATTTACAGGGCTGCTACCAAGCTCTGCTGGACGAGATAAACAATCCTCTTGTTATTGGCATTATAGTCGCCATTTTGCTTTTCCAGGTATGTATAACGCACACATTATATACTTTTTTTCTCAGACTATGAGCCAGTATAAGTATAATCTTACTACTTTCATTTGAATCTTTAAAAAAAATCCTAATTGAAAAGTCATTTTTGATAAGATGTTTATTGCCTTTTTACTTGACGAAACACATTTTGAAGGGTGTAGCTTATTGAAAAGGGACGATAACTCCTTCTGAAAACCTGGTCCCAATACAATCGGAACTCGTAATTGTTTTAAATTTTGACTCCATTCATTCTCAACTTGCATTATACAAATTTGAAGAAATACTACGGGATATTCGGTTCTAATTAATACATGTATGACATATCTGGAATAAAAAACGGTCTCAACGTGGGGAACAATGGCGAGTCCCTGAAGGGATAGGACCAGGTGTCCGGAATATTAAGCGTTTCGAATTCGTGGTTCTTTTTTTCATTTTTACTTCAGACTAAGATAATCTATGATAGATTTTACTCCACGTTGAATTCTAATATATTCATCCTCATAATATGTCCATTCACGAAAATAGAAAATTGTTGTAATAGGGACCTTAATGATTTATTCTATAGAATATGTAAATTCTTAGTTTTTTTGTGAAACAGCAAAATAAGATTCATATAGCGTTAGTTCGGATTTATCTCATGGACCTTCGCGAGAAATACAAAAGAAGTTGTTACAGACTTTTGGCAAATACTGTACAACTTCATTGATTGACCAATTCTATCTATCAAGGTCATCCTTGGTTATAATTTCTACACTTTAATCTGAAAATAAATATCATCACCTGTATTATAACTCCCTGTTTCTGTTCCCCTGGATACCTTTACAGACATTTTAATTGACCACATGCATATATATGTTATACATTGTATATTAATATGTATATTAACTTTTCAGCTTGTTTGCGTCATCTTTGCTATCTGGATCGTTCGTGACAAAAACAAGAACAAGGTTTCGCCTATGGACTAAAGCGTCATTAGCCGGCACTAACCTGGTCAATGCAACCTACTTGACTGTCTCTGATAGTGATATGCACCTTTACTGCTAATTTTACCTGATGTTAGTCGTCTGTGCTACAAGAAAACTCTGTCTCTGTGTGATACTATCATTGAATACCTATCGGAATTCAGTTGTACAATAGTTTTATTCGTTGTTAATTTTAACCATGAACTATCTGGTGGTTGTGGTAGCTAACTTCAAAATAAAAGTTTTAAAAAGTTTTAAGTTAAGTCTTAATTAAGCAACAGTTCAATTTTGCAATAGCGTTTAGCCACATAATTACCTAACTACAAGTTAAAATTTCAACTTGTAGTTAGTGGCAAATTTCAAGTTAATTTAAACAATGCATTGTGCAACTGGGTTCTGAAAGTTTAATTATAAAGTTCCATCTGTTAAAATATATAACCCTGTCATTTTAGTCGTGTGAACGCTAGAACTCCGAATGACAATGGAACCTTTATTCCATTTTTTTTTAATGTTCTTAAAGTTGTTTGCTATGGTGTTACCGGTAGTATGTGACCGGACACACGTTCATACAAAATCTATTTCTTCTTTCAGAGACCCTTAATGTTTTCGATTTATTGTTTTTCAACATTTCGAGTAGAAATGTTGTGTCCAACCCTCTAGGTACAACTTGTATCACAATTTTCACTTTGTTATTTTGCTATGAGCGATTGAAACAATAGACTAGTAAGTTTGGTATAATAAGAAATCAAGAACTTTCCCTTCTTTCCATAATTCCCCGTTGGTTTGTGTGCAGAAAAATATTTAAATAATAGAATACGAGAGTTTTGAGATTATAGCTCTTCTGCTCTTGGGGCGTATTTGGACGTTGCTTAACGGAGCAGGTGGGACTGTTTTCCAAAGTTAGCAAAGGGTTTAGCATTGCCACAAACGTAAAGCATTTATATCATGGTGAAAAAGAATGAAATTTGTCCTCTAATAGGAGAAGATACCTAGATACATTCGTTTAATAACGTTGAAATGTGGTATATCTTAATAACAATACTGATATGCAGATACACGCGTAGTTATCAAACGAGAACAGTCCCACCTTCCTGCAAACTTCGCCAGCTAATCGCGTCTTCACACTGAAGAGTTCTATAAAGGGAAAGTATCTCAAAACCGACGTATTGCGGGTGAAGGTGTCTCTCCTAGAGCCGAAAAACTTGTCATAATTGAATATACATGTCGTTTTTGTCACCGTTTACTTATTTTGACACACTGACATATTTATGGATTCAAAGTCGCTATATATTTTTCTATAAGTAATCTTTATTGTTTCAATACTTGATGATACTAATTCTAGTATCCACGTTTATCATTCCGTCCAGAATGTTTAAAGTTTAAACTTTATTTATTTTACAACGATTAACAAACAAGTTCAAATAACTTATATTACTATCTCTCGTTGGCTCTGGTGTCGGCGTTCGGGGGTTCTTCCTGTGGGAGGAAACCGGAGTACCCGGAGAAAACCCACGTTTCCGAGTTGGCGACCAACCATACCATCTCACATACTACTAGGCAGATCCGAGGATCGCAACCGGGTCGCATTTGTGAGGAACGAGTGCGCTGACCACTACGCTACTCGGACACCCGTCCAGAATATGTATGTTCTTGCCTGATATTGTAAAATAGAATAAGCTGTCCATGTTCTAGGTATCTAAGTGTGCTTTTTTTTTTATTTGTTGTGTTTTCTTAAATATTATGCCAGATCTGTGATTATTGCGTTGAATTAACATTAATGCATGCAAAATGTAATTTCATTTTGTAACTTGATTTTAAATTTGATATCTTTGAATGAATTCATGTAAATAAATTATCTTGTTGTTGGAGATTTTCTGTATTTTTTATTTTAATAACTGAAGGGAAATTACTCCTGATAGTTTTGGGGTGTTAGTATTAGCAAAATGTATTACATGTACTATTTAAAAATAACAGTTATTGAAGAGTTACGTTGTAAAATTAAAATGGGAAGCGACATATTTAAAAAAAAAATCAGACAGTTATATGTGCATGATATCTTGAACATGTTAAATGTATACGTATTTGTTCTTCTGAAATCTGTGATTTCTAAACAAAATAAACACATAACTGGGGAATCCTAGCGATAATAAACAGATTTCTATCAAAGGTATTGTCAGTATTTTACATACACATGTTTGAATTCGGATCATGCAACCGTGTTGCATTCTGATTTCTATTTCTATTCAAGAAATTGTCCCCTAGATAACCACGCACACTGGGATATATTAGATATACTTAACAGTGTGTGGTAGTGTTGTTGTTGTTGCGTTGTTGTTTAACGTCCCACTCAAGAATATTTCAATCATATGGAGACACCACCGCGTGCCGGTGAAGGACGACAAATTTTGCCCGGCACTGCTGGCCGTAGAGCAGGGAGGGTTCTTTAAAGTGCCAACGCCTACTGTGACACGGGACCTCGGTTTTTACTGTCTCATCNNGAACCCCGAACCCCTCGGCTCGAAGTCCAACACGCTAACCACTCGGACACGGAGGCCCCGAGTGGTAGTGAAAAGGTGGTCTCTACGGTGGAATAAGGTACGCTCGTATTATCGGTGTCGTGAGGTGGTCAACACGAGGTGAACTTTTCAGTGAAGTTTGGTGGTCATTACGGTGAAATGAGTAGATATTTATAGAGAAGTGAGGTGGTCTGAAGGATCAAGTAAGGTAGTCCTCGAGGTGAAGTGATCTTCACGCATGAAGTGAAGTGAGATGATCTTAAAGGTGAAGTGAGATAGTCTTCTCGGTGAAGTGAGGTTGTCTTCCGAAGTGAGTTGATCTTCGCAGTGAAATATGGTGGTCCTCCGGATGAAGTGGAAGGTCTACAGGGTAAAATGAGGTGGTGAGGTGGTGAGGTGGTCTTCATAGTGAGGTGAGGTCGTTTTCATAGTAAAGTGAAGTGATCTTCAAAGTGAAGTGAGGTTGTCTTCATAGTAAAGTGAGGTAGTCCTCAGGGTGAAGTGAGATGATCTTCATAGTAAGTGAGGTTGTCTTCATAGTAAAGTGAGGTAGTCCTTAGGGTGAAGTGAGGTGATCTTCATAGTGGAGTGAGGTTGTCTTCATAGTAGAGTGAGGTGGTCCTCAGGGTGAAGTGAGGTGATCTTCATAGTGGAGTGAGGTTGTCTTCATAGTAGAGTGAGGTGGTCCTCAGGGTGAAGTGAGGTGATCTTTATAGTGAAGTGAATTGATCTTCAGTGAGGTGATCTTCAGGGTGAAGCGAAGTGGTCTTCAGGGTGAAGTGAATGGTTTTTCATAGTGAAAGTTGTCTTCAAAGTAAAGTGAGGTTGTCCTCAAGGTGAAGTGAGGTGATTTTCATAGAGAAGTGAATTAGCCTACAGGGTGAAGTGAGGTGACTTCATGGTGAATAAGGTTGTCTTCTTACTGAAATGAAATGATTTTCAGGGTGAAGCGAAGTAGTCCTCATGGTGAAGTGAGGTGGTCCTCAGGGTGAAGTGAGTGGTCCTCAGGGTGAAGTGAGGTGGTTCTCAGGGTGAAATGAGGTGGTCTTCATAGTGAAGTGAATTTGTCTTCTGGGTGAAGTGGTCCTCAGGGTGAAGTGAAGTGGTCCTCAGGGTGAAGTGAGTGAAGTGGTCCTCAGGGTGAAGTGAGGTGGTCTTCATAGTGAAGTGAATTGGTCTTCTGGGTGAAGTGAGGTGTTCTTCATAGTGAAGTGAATATGTCTTCAGGGTGAAGTAAGGTGGTCCTCAGGCTGAAGTGAGGTAATCTTCATAGTGAAGTGAATTGGTCTTCTGGGTGAAGTGAGGTGGCCCTCAGGGTGAAGTGAGGTGATATTCACAGTGGAGTGAGGTGGCCCTCAGGATGAAGTGAGGTGGTATTCGCAGTGAAGAGAGGTGGTCTTCATAGTGAAGTGAAATGGTCTTCAGGGTGAAGTGAGGTGGTCCTCAGGGTGAAGTGAGTGAAGTGGTCCTCGGGGTTAAGTGAGGTAGTATTCTTAGTGAAGTCAAATGATCTTAAGGGTGAAGTGAATTGGTCCTCAGGCTGACGAGATTTGATCTTTAGGGTGGAGTAAAGTAGTCTTCACAGTGAAATGGATGGTCACAATGCGATGATGTACTCAATGTGAGAAATATTCAGAGGATGACTAATGTGTCTGAGTAATTTTAGGAACCAGTCTTTAAGTCTTTAAGTCTTTTACTTAAGATTTAAAAGTATGTAATGTGATCAGTAAAATGATACCTTTGTTTATCATTCCATTCTAGTTGTTACAAGTTCGCTCATCCCGTTAAAAGATACACAAAAGACTCTCTTTTTCTTCAGCATAAAATGTTACTATTGTAAACAAATGGCAAATGATGCAGACGGAAGCGATTTAACTCGCATTCTTGAATCAAATTGTAAATATCGGTGTTTCTTTTCCTGAAAGACCTAGGACACACGTTGGTATTGCTGTGGTCGTGCTTCGTTTGTTTAAGTGCGTGCTATAAACGAATCCCTTCTTTGATTATAATTTGTATTCTACAGGAAATGTCTTTGTTTTTTGTATTGTATTACGATTCCTTGAGCCAAATAAAATTTGTTCTGAACATTTTCTGTATGTTGAGAATCGTATTTCCAAGTTTTTCGTATTCTGCAGGACGCAGAAATTCATCAGATTCGTAACTTACTTGCGCACGACCTTTTCATGCAATTTGTCTTTAATAAAAAGGAAAATCATTATGTGCTTTGGATGAAGTAATTAATTTAGCAAAAGCGCATCCCAAATACCTGTAACTAGTAATAATAGACTGTAAGTTCAGGGCGTTTCACGAGATTTCCACGTGTTATTCAGTTGTTTAAAGCCTAATTATACTTTTAAACCACAGGGTGTAAATCGTTTGCGGTGTGCAGCGAGGCTTGCTGACAAGTTACATAGCCTTTCAGTTTGATAGTAGGGACCCTGGTACTTCTCGATCCAGCCCAGCATAGAAACAAGCCGAAAGGAATATTTGAACAAATTTACAAAAAAAAAACCTTTGTCGGGGGCAACAGTAAACGGCAGCAGAGGTAAAAATAAAAAAAAACAAAACAAATAAAAAACGAAAAAAAAGGCCCCTCGACAGAATCGCCAAAGTAAGGGGATTGAAAGCATAGTCTTAAACTGGGGTCCTAAATTCGCTAGTGTATCTACATGTAGCCAGGTGGATTGGGGGTACACCCTACTTCCTTTTGGTTTGGCAAAAAACAAAACGAGAGAAAAACAAAACAAAGAAACACAAAAACAAAACAAACACCAAACACAAGGGAACAAGGGAAATCTGAGAGAGAGAGAGAGAGAGAGAGAGAGAGAGAGAGACGTAAATGTGAATAGTTTGAATTTTTGTATGATTATACATGTATAAGGTTGTGTTATATTAGGCTCCTTCACCAAATTTTATGCAATTTAAACTTTTGAGCTTGTTTGATTGTCTTTCGCTTTTAGAAGAAGGTATGGGTCGGTGAATATTAAACAGTTAATTGAAGCCTGACGCTGTATATTAGAACAAATCCAATCCTATTTGTCACTAAATGCTCGAAGTTTCATGGTTTGAAATCAAGAGGTATTCAAGTTAACGCTCACGATTCAAAGGCTAATTATAGGAAAATATAAAGCACTGGCGGGTCCATCCGGATGGATAGGGGATAGCAATCCACCTCTTTAGCTAGCCCAAATCATGATTTGAAAATGGATTATATAGATGTAAGAGAAATAGGCATAGAGAAAGTGTGTGCATCAAACATAATTTTGTTAGACAAATCGAAGTTAAAACTGTCCATCATTTTCCGGCTCGTTTCGCTCGCCGAATTCAGTTATCAATCAACTTATTTTTTAATTTATAAATTTATTTGATATCTTGAAAAAAAAAAACAAACAAAAACAAAACAAGTAAAAACAACAAAAAAAAAAAGAAAGAAAAAGAAAACCAAAAATCGCATCGCTTTGCTCCGGCGCCAGTCACCTCTTTTAAATAACAGGCTTTACATTAAATAGTATCAAAAATAAAATAGAAAGTAACATAATTACTTACATTACTTACTTTTACAATTTTGCCGGCCTAGTATACTCGCTTCGCTCGCCGAATTCGTTACTTAACTTATAATCTTATATCTTTAAATTTGTTTGATATTTCAAACACTGAATTTCAGCTCGCCTCGCTCGCATATCGTCATGCCTGTAAACTGTGTGGATCTAATCGGTCTCTACATGCATGCGTTCACTTAAATCTGTGTTAAACTAACGTGTTTCTGTTTTAAACAACAGGTACATGTAGTCCTAAAAAGGAAAACATATAAACTTGAAGACAATCGAAACACAAGCAACTTGCCTCCACCTTCTATTTTTGGGGGGTGGGGGTGGGGTATCAAGGCATTTCATATGGAGAAATTGGTACCATTTTATTCATGAGTTTCGTGTTACG
>JACSZP010003348.1:0-21355 GCA_016161895.1 Pinna nobilis | reverse complement strand
CAGACTTCAAGGGATGTTCACACATATGACCACGTAGATAACAGTAAGTGTCAGATAATGTATTACTTTTTGAAATGATAAACACACCAATAAATCATTTAAAATGAAATCTAATTTAATTTGAATTAAGCTAAGACATGGATTTAATCATTTGTCAAATGCATTGCAATGCACGCTTCAGTTTAAAAGTAAACAATTTGATGGAGAGAGAGAGAGAGAGAGAGAGAGAGAGAGAGAGAGAGAGAGCAATAGAACCTCAAGAATTCGGATCACATTTCACCCTCCAGACGGATTACCTAGAAACAAAATTTCAAATTGTATTGGTTATTTTTATAGGCAGCTTACACTAATTCAGAGGCTGTATTTACATGTATGTTGTTGTTGTATTGTTGTTTAACGTCCGAATCAAACACATTACACTAATACGGAGACGCCACAGTGTACCGGCGACAAATTTTGCCCATGCTCGGCACTTGAGGCGGTAGAGCTGAGAGGATTCTTTAACCTGCCAACACCGATTGTGACAAGGGACCTCGGTTTTACTGTCCCACCCGAAATACAGGGACGACCAACTGCAGCGTGGGGCTACATGGATTCGAACTCCGGACCCTTCGATTCGAAATCGAACACGCTAACCACTCGGCCCCACTTCATTTATGTATGTATGTATGTATTTATGTATGTATGTACATGTTTGTATGTTTACCTATGAATTTATCTTTCAGGGACTCAATATTTGAATATCGAGGCCTGCTAAACAGATACGTGACAGTCTTGACTACAAAATAATCCAAGTGCAAAGCCTGTAGAATTGATGAAGTCACAGTATTTTTTCATATCACGAAAACGATAGGCTGTCGGTAAACTGTACTTTGTGAAACACATAGTGAACGGTTATATATATCTCAATTATATCTACCAGATTTTTATGTCATTTTTTATATCCTGAATGAATTATTTTACCCCATCCTTTTCATATGCAACAAACTACATATGCTCTGGTGAATAAGTTTTGTACATCTTTTGAATATCCCATTATTGCAATGGAATTTCAATTGATAGAAGCGAGGAGATCCGGTCTGATATTGTTTCTGTGCTTTGTGATAAATGTTTTCTCTGTGAAAAATTAAAACCTGTATATTAGATAAGTGATAAGTATGATGAAAAAATATAGCTTCCTTATATTTGTCTATGTAACTTGCTTCAAATAAAAGATACAAGTGCACATAGGAATAAAAACTATATTTGAATGTTGTTTGTAAAATTAACAGCCAAACTGTATGGAGAGCTTTATACAAGTAGACAACGTTGCGGGTAATTCGTACAATATCTCACATAGCACTAATACAAAATTTGTGTCATCTTCTAGGTGTTACTCTAGAAATAGTGCATCTCACATTCGCTAGCTTTTTGGGAAAAAATACTCGTCACAGAGCGTAGGCTGACATGTATTCGTACCTTGTTTTCCCCCATATCTGATCAGACGATATCTAGTTTGTCACTTCAAGATCAATCAGTAGCGGATATTAAAGCCTTTTCTGTCTAAAATTCATTCATAAACAAGAAAGGGACCAACAGCTGGCCTAGACGAGTTCACTTAGATTAAATACTTTGAAGACAGGGTAATAGATAAAAAAATAAGATTCGGTCAAACCTATAATATGACAACACAACTGGGTGTAACATTGAGCAATCTTTCTGAATTTGTTAACATATCTTTAGAATAAGCCCTATCTTGAAAAAATAAGATTATGTTTGCGATTATTTGTGGTGATAACTCGAAAATTATAGTACCCTATGTGTGCTGTTATAACAATGGCGGTTGATAACATTTCGGGCAGGGTTTCAGGTTGTTACCGATCCTGGCGTTATAAGGAGATATGATAAAAGACGATGGGGAGGTTAGACCCAATGGCTTGATTTATTTGGAAGTAAACAGTACGCTTCAATGGATTTTATCTACTCACCTGCAGACATTTTCTTTTGCGATAGGCCTAATATTGATGCGCATATACGTCACCAGTTTCCCAAACGTCTGCACGTCTGACGTCACATTAATTCATTTGCAATGCTGTCTAGGAAGCAAGTATCAATTACACGTCGAAGTTGAAATGTTTTCCTCTTGAAAAACACTCTACACATCCGTCAAGATAGTTATGCAATTTGAATGGTAAGCAAACCGTCTACATGAAAATTGAATAAACGAATGAGAATTATTTTCACTCGATTCATATTATTTTAACTTTACGGAAAGCTTTTGTGACCTTTGGAATATGTATTTCCTTGACCAATGTCAAATTGATGGTATGATTGAATTATTTGAAGAAAAGTTTTACACCAATCGGGCATAAACATGCTAAACGCTACCAGAAATGAACACGTTAACTTCTGTTTTGATTCAATATTGACGGATTTTGGCCCAGGTTATGGTACTATATTCCTTACGAATAGCATATCGACACTGTAACCGCGTTTTTACTTCTACTCGCTTTGAAAACTAAACATCTAGTGAACAGTATTTTACTATTCTTAAAGCTAGTCAAACCGGATGGCACAATTTGTCGATCGTGCGACTGGTAGTAGTTAGTAATTTTGTCTAGATACGACTGGTCGTAAGTAGTTGCTGCGATCTCAATTTGCAATCACCGGCTGTGATCTCTTTACGACCAGTTGTAGGTCATGTCAAAAAATTCGGGAGGTACATGTATTATACCAATATGGTGAGCATTGAACAAACAGTTAACCGAGTTAGCTTTCCCAGCCAACTGGTCAAAACCTACTACAAGTTTACAGTCTATTTAAGTTGTTTTAATCACTCGAGATTACAAGGAAATACGCTTGGTAATCTAAATATAACTGTCTATTATAAACTTTTACAAATCATACTTCATATGCCGCGAAAATACACCGAAATCTTCGTAAATGTACATCACATGTCCAAACTCCGCTGAAGATTGTTCCTTGTTTATCATTGGGTCCCGGGTTAAAGTCTTTTTTTCTGTCCTTTCGTAAAAAATTAAGTCCCCTGTCACATTATGTGTAGCCGCCTTCCTTATGCCTCGTTCAATTGGCCTAAATGCCGAGGATATCTAGCATGTGAACATCGTCATCTCCAATCGGAGACCATCTTCATATGAATAGAAAACTCTGGAATGAGGCGTTAAACAAATATACAACAATATATAACATTATTTTGTCAACTCCATTGAAGACCTTCTTCTGAAAAGCATAGATAAAATTTCCGTTTGAGAAACACGCTTACAATTCTACTGATATTGATCGTATATGCCTGTCAAATTGATAAAATGTAAATGTAGAACAAGGAAGTTATATCATATTCGGGTACGTTAAACATGGACGTAAAAAAGACCGGGGTATTATTATTGATATTGTGCTTTGCTTCTCTGCTTATAACAGGTAAGTGATTGCTTGGGGATATTCTTAGATATTCCGCGTTGAAAATATTGTTAGACACTTTAGTGCTAGTATATTTTATTGTTTTGGGAATTTAACTCAATCATCACAATTATTAGTATTAGACACTGTTTGGGTTAACGTTACTAGATATGTACAGAGTGACCCATTCGTACAGGAGCCGTCTCATATCTTGTCATTTAAATATCAACTGCGTCTCCCCTTTGTGAATGTTATATAAGGCTTGAACTGGAATATAGATATATTCAAGAATTATCAGGTGTCCAGATATGCCTTTTGGGAAACAGGTGCATAAGAAAACAAATCACGAAACTGTTTTTTTTCTCTTTGAATAATATGGCTTCAGTTTGACCAATCCAATTCTGCAAATCACCTGTATTCCTTCTTTTAAACTGTGTGTGTGTGTGTGTGTGTGTGTGTGTGTGTGTGTGTGTGTGTTTTAAATAGTTATCAATTCAGATATTGCAACAGAATAGCATGTTTTCAGCGGAAATCCTAACTCTTGAACTTTGTCGTGTTTTGTCGTGAAAATACTTTCCCCAGTCAAGGTAGTCGTTGGATTCAGTCAGTTTGACCTCCATGGCCGTATAATCGATTCACGGGTTTTCTTATTATTAATCACGTTTTTTTAAAACCACATATTCCAATTGCTGTGCTATATTCGACTGGATTATCAGTTTGCTTATGAGAAATGGAATGCCAAAGTACTATACCGGTACTATTATAAGGAATGTTTGTTACGATATTGAATAATACAAAAATTGCTGGTAAATTATCTTTGGCTTATAGAATGGAATGTCTCATTGAAAAATGCAAATTTCCGAATGAGGTGATTGACATTTGATGGCAGCTAACAAGTATAGCCGGTTTTTATATATAGATGTTTAAGTCTTTAGGTAATCGCGACTCCCGTAACCAATTGATTTCAGAATGCACTTCAAACCAATTAGTCCCTCCCTGAGTTTGATTTTAGATTGAACGGGAAAAAATACGAGAACGTTTGCTTGTTAATTGCAATTTTTCGATGGTCTCATCTAAGATGCATTTACAAATCGACTGACCGCCAATATTTGACTAAAGTATATTGAGTGTAGCCTAAGGTAAAGTTGCGTTACAAACATAACCAACAATGCGCCATGTATAATTCTAGTAATCAAACGGAGAATAATGTCATTTGATATCCACAAATATTGAAGCTATTGCATATAATATTCAGTTGAACATGTAATACTTATAATACAAAAAATTTAAAGGAGCCTTTACGCTAAGCACCCGCTTTTTACTAGACACTATCCATTGTTCGATGTTCAACTCTTAAATGCTTCATGAAACTAAAAAAGTATCATAAAAGGAAATAAATATCACCATTAGATCAGTACACAAAAAGTACCGATATATTGCTAATTATAGAGGTTGTCGCACTTCACTAATTGATCGATCTTTCAGACTTGATATCAGCGTTCGAATAATAAATTTACATCAAATAATTCAAGTTCAATATTTTTTGTTAAGAATGCACATGGGAAACTGTATAGAATTTGAGTGATATGATAACTGTCTAAAATGATATAATTGTAGCACAGGTTACATTTAACCCTGACCCCATTGAAGATGTTCAACTACAGGTCACCCGAATTATTCCACCTGTTAATGTTACCACTGTCCGGTGCTATTCATCTTCACCTTTATTCAAAGTACAATATGTGGTATGTATTCAGTTTTCTTTTCTTTCTTTGCATTGTATTAAAGGAATGACAAATATCTCATTTGCACCTATCCTGATATTGGTGAAAACCAGATTCTGAAGTTATTACATATACTTTAACAGAACCATCGAAGAATCTTGAAAATATTTGAAAGTTAACACGTTTTACTGTTTATTGCTTTTTCTATTTTGACAAAGGATAAAAGAAAACATGTGAATGTACTCTACTGTTGGTCAATAAACTGTTAATTGCTGTGGTATATGATTATATACTGGCATAAATCATTGTCATTTGGTCTGGTTAACTTTATACCTTGTC
Organism: Pinna nobilis; assembly: GCA_016161895.1. NCBI lineage: Eukaryota > Metazoa > Mollusca > Bivalvia > Pterioida > Pinnidae > Pinna > Pinna nobilis. The sequence continues at coordinate 15,896 of JACSZP010003348.1, read as the reverse complement.
ATTGATTCGTGTTTTGGCTTTCCAATCGTTTACTTTCTGAAAATCTGAAAACCAATTTTTAGGACAGAACATACAAAAATGTATTATTTAGAATAGCAATCAACGAGACAGAAAACAGTTTAGTAAGCTATCCTTTCATTTAACATATAATTTTCATGCCGGTTGTTGGAGAAACAAGAAGATTGTATTCATATTGACAACAACAGACATATTTGATTTATTGATACTTTAATGCAAATTCAGATGACTTGTTTACTAGTGATAATACATATTTTATTTTTCATTGGACAAATTTGCTTGCTGTGCGTCTAATGTTCATTTTTTTACACGTTATAGAAATTTTACATATTGTACATTGTCCCTGATAATGCATAAGACCCTGATAATGCATAAGAATTCTCAACACTGACTGACCAGGACATGGGTATGAATGACTTGTGTTATTAAGTAAAATTTCATAGAAAAGCGAAACTGTTTCGCATCATCCGTTTAGTTTGCACTGTAAGCTTTCTCTCTCTCTCTCTCTCTCTCTCTCTCTCTCTCTCTCTCTCTCTCTCTCAGATGACGTTATCTATGTATCTAACTGCTATCTAAACCAGATATTGTTTCTCACTAATCAAGGGATCGTGTATTACTGTAAAACTTACTGTATCACAGAAGACGGATTTAAATAAGTTTACTTAACTTGTTTTCGAATCCTACATTGTTAATGTTATTTGTAAGAATTTAATGTATCATATATATCAAAAACATGTGGCTTAAACTAACTTGTACCTATTTTTTAACATTCTAGATCATTTACATTTTAATCGTTTGATTTATAAAAGAACTCTTATGCTCCTTATACTATTCTTAAAAATTCTTGTCATAATGTTATAGCTCTAGGTCTTTCTTATTAGATTTCGTATATCATTATTTATTTTGGCGCTCACGACAGAAATTAAAAGAAATAAGGGAGCAAAAAATAAAATGCCATAGTGAAGGTTCTGCACAACCATCACTCTAAATAATTTCTATTTTTTGTGTCATAAGAATGTTTAATGATATATATATACACTGTGTATGTTACACATATATACACATATGTTACACTGGATGATAGTGAAGAAAACAGTTCCTTTTCCAGTAGAACATACACTTTTCCGGGTAGATATGCTGTTATAACTTTGTAAAGAGTAGATTTTACACTTAAAATAGGTGAATGCCAACTTAATTATAGGTCTGATAATACAAACAATTGTCGCATTAAATTGATAAGTACTGGAATCAAACATAGATGACATAAGTATATTTGATCAAAAATTTACTTGAACCACATTATGCGTATTATGGACTGTCCTGGCAGGATTTTAAATATAAATGACATATCATCGGAATTCAAAGATCCGTCTCTCTATTATGAATGTCCAGTTTGAACGCAGCTGTACTCAAGCAGCATGGAAAGTACATCTCTCAATTGATAATATTTACATACCGACTGTAATTTCCTTCATTGCACCTATATTGTACGAGAATTTTTATCATGAAATGTATACAGTGAGGCGCTTTAGCTTTACCAAAGAAAATCGGTTTACTTTAAGTTGACGGATGAATACACAAATAATTGGGAAACCCTTTCTGTTTATATTAAAGGTTTTGTAAATACAAGCCTCTGAAATTTCAACATGAATGAATGAATACAAATTATAAATGTATTTGTTTGTTCTTAACGAGCATAAAATATCATTACGAGCATAAAATATCATTACAAGAAGAAAAAAAAACGTTGACAGTGACTCAGCCAGTCAGTGTAGGCTCCGTCATTTTGTTCCGATTGTGATCCTCTGCTAGCTACGTCACAGTATGACTTTGTCATTATGTCGAGTTATGCGTAAATATTTAAGATTCCCATAGCCAAGGAGTTTTTTTTTCAATGATAACATCTGTGAAGCAGATAATACTGCAGCCAATGTTTAGTGAGGAGCTCGGGTTTGTTGACATAGAAACTAGCCTACAGTACCGGCATTGTACGAATCTCAAGTCAACAAGTCAGCTGATCGAATCAAACATTACAAATCGACTTGCAGTAGTTATTTTCAATTATCAAGAACAAGAAATAAATGTACTTGCCGTCTTCATGTTAAGTTATTTTCATACTATCTTGGGTATATTCCTTTGACAAAGTCTCGAAATTCACAAATAAATTTTAAAATCAGTTGACCCGTAGGCCAGCCGTTCTTCCCCACGTTGTAGCCACCATTGGCAGTTTACATCTGACCAAGTTAACTCTCTGCCATTGATTGGTGAAACAAACGGTGTATATTAGAAATGGCAAACAGGCTGGATGAAATTCAGATTTTTTAAATCAATAGTTTCTATCAAAATGGTGTAGAGAAAAGAAATTAAATCTCAATGTTATTTCATTATATAAGGAGAGAGAAAAGGAACTACTTCTCTCACCCGAAAGGTACTGAGCGGTTACATAATACAAACCTCTCCCCCGCTAAGAGAAATAATCTGATAAATAGGTCGCAGCGTACAGCAAATGAGACTGCTTCACAGATTTTTTTCTACGCTCCGTTGCGTTCATGCCCTAACAAAACAAAAGAAATGCAAAACAATTCTTCAAGTTTATTTATTATTTTCATTATTATTATTATTATTTCATTATCTTTATTATTTTCATTATTTTATTATTTTCATTATTACAATTATCAATGATCTTAGTATTCTTTCCTTCTTATATTTAAGACTTTTGGAGCAGTTAATATAAATATTTATTTCTTTGTTTCAGCTCCTTTCAATCTTACGGGATCATCTGTTAGCGCAATACTTAACTCCGAGTTTACATGGACATGCCGCGTGACATCGGACTATCCAATAATAGAATGGTATCGAGGTTATAGAACTCTAGTTCAGGTTGGTATTGTAAATGGCATTTGTGCAACTTATGCCCAAAACGATTCGTATATTTACAACTGTCAACAGTCAGCACTGACGTCCACCCTTACGATACCTGGATCAAGTATGACAAAAGAGTTACAGGGGTCAATGTGGAGATGTACAAATGTGTACAGTTATGTGAACGGAAGTAAATTCATGATGCTGAACGTCATTAGTTAGTATTTTCTATATCTAGTTTGGCCTTCAATTTATTTTGAACTCTTGTGGATTTTATTTTGGCTTTAAGTTTTTACATTTCTTCACTTCGTTTGAGTTTTCACTTTTGTAATTGTGCAGATTGGTTCACTTTTGAAATATCGTTCATTAACGTTTGCATGTCATCGAATTTTGTTTAATGAATGATTTATTAAAAAAACAGGTATTGTCCTTTTTATAGTACAACCTTCATAGACATGAGGGCAATTTCATTCCAGAGAGGAAAGTATTAATAAAATGTTGCATTTGTGAAATTCGGTGCTTAGACACAACACATTTTGAACTTATAAACAAAATGAATGAGATACCTGTTGTTTTAAGGTTTAGTTGGCTTAAAAGGGCTAAAAGTGTTAATACATGTATTTATACAACACAAACACCCACAAATCAAGGATTCCTACAAACAAGCACACTCAGAGATAGATAGATCGATAGATAGATAGATAGATAGATAGATAGATAGATAGATAGATAAATAGACAGATAGATAGACAGACAGATAGACAGATAGATAGATAGATAGATAGATAGATAGATAGATAGATAGATAGATAGATAGACAGATAGACAGACAGACAGACAGATAGACAGACAGACAGATAGATAGATAGATAGATAGATAGATAGATAGATAGATAGATAGATAGATAGATAGATAGATAGATAGATAGACAGACAGACAGACAGACAGACAGACAGACAGACAGACAGATAGATAGATAGATAGATAGATAGATAGATAGATAGATAGATAGATAGATAGACGGACAGACGGACGGACGGGCGGGCGGGCAGATGGATGGATGGATAGATGGATGGATGGATGGATGGACAGACGGACGGACGGACGTGCTGGTTGATTGATGTGTGTTTAAATGTGATGGTGTTGGTGGATGTGATCTATATTTATTCTTTTTATGACAATCATCTTTATTATTCTTCAAGTACCTGTTACTACTGTCACTATATCTCCGGGTAGCAGATCAACTCTCGATGTGTACGAAGAGCAAAATGTAACCTTCTCATGTACTACAAACGACGCGACTCCACCGCCTAAAATACTCTGGTTTCTCGGTTCCTCTGACGTCACATCACAAGCTGGATCAAACAGAACAACACTTACTCTACATGTTACCATACTCTACCACCAGATGTCAGTCAAATGTGAGGCATGGAATAGTGGAAATACAGCAAATCCCAGTGACTCAACTACACTTAATGTCAAATGTATGTGTCCTATCTGATCTAGCTTTAAAATACACTGTAAAGTATTGAGGCCAGAGTTATTTTTCTTAACATAACATAAAAAGACATTGTTATCGTAAGTTCCATTAATATGTCATTGTCTGCCTTTTTATCAGAAAAAATGCATATCCCGGGTAAGTATACATACATCTTTATTCATGGTGATAATAAATTGATAGATAAAAGATGATTGAATTTTATTTTCTACGTTTTCTTTTATGATATCGAACTGTACATGTTATCATGCATCTTTCCCATTTCCAGCATCAGCTAAATTCGTCACAGATCAACGGTATCAGGTTATTCATCTAAACAGAACAGCCTCCGTGGCAATTAAATTCTATTGTAACCCTCCCGCCACTTAAAACATAAGTGCTTCACTTATCTCTGGTCGGGAGAATTACGTTGAATGTATTAGGTAAGGGGTTGTTTTGCAATTAAATTTTTGTATATCACGTAGCGATGATTCGAATTTATGTACATGTTTAACAGCCGGTCCTGTAGTTCTGAGAACTTGATATTGAATCAATTAAGATATTTACTCAGAATATGGTAACAGTGATTCCCTTTTCACAGACCTGTACTTTTTCTCTTTTCTTTTTCTTTTTGCTATCGATAGTTCTGTAACACTTCATTTCCCGAATGTTCTGTACTATGTTAACAACACAAGAGGGCATACTGGGGTCATTGATTAAATTTTTCGATTTTGGAAGTATAATTTCCAAATGGGCACGTGTGCCGTATAAAACACAAAAGACCGAATATTTGACAGCTGACTACATATCAATATTTGCTACCCTAACTGGCACAAAAATATAAAACAAATCGAATTGTAAGCATTTATCCGACTTCAAACAGAATTTTTCTCCAATACAAACTATTGAAAGAGACCATATGCCGACTTTGCATTTTGCTCTCTTGTGATACACTGAAGTAGACGTATTTCTTTGTTGAATGACGTCAGCTATGTACATTGGCTCTTAGAGGCTACGGCATTGAACATGCGTCTATGCATCGATACACGTTGATCGCTGTTACTTGCCATACATGAAAAGTCTTCAGTGGGATAAAATTGTTTCATGGTTTATGAGGGTAGGATACAGGAATACATATGGTCAGTGAAAAAAACGTGTCCGGCTCGGCTGCGCCTCGTAATTTTTACTTACGACAAAATTCCCGTTTTCTACCCTCGACAACCATGTAACGTTTTTGCGTTTTTTATCAGTCTGTATATAGATGATGTATCTAATGCATTTATCTGAACTTAAATTCTAGCCGTACCAAATCCACCAGCTAATCTGACGGTGCAATACAGAGAAGGTGTCGCACAACTATCTTGGTCCTATACTGATATCTACAACTCGGAACTGTCGTTCCACCTTCTTTATAAGGAAAAAGACGAAGACACATATAAAGTTCTCAAAAAAGAGTACACCAACGGAGGACGAGGCCAGGTATTGTATGCAAATATTATGAACATCAAGCCAAAGACGGTATATCACTTTAAGATTGCATCAAAGAACGATAATGGACTCAGCGAGTACACGGACACAAAGACATGTGCAATATTCGGTGAGATATTTATCACTTTCGTTTAGGACTTGTCTAACACTAGCTAAACTTTTTACTAGCTACAGTCTTCATCTTCAACGACATTATAGTGCATTAGCAGTATCGAGCTTGTAAAGATACTCATATATATTATAGACGACGCGTCTGACACTTTCTTTACAGAACCAGGTGTTGAGGGTGAAGATGGCAGTAACACTGGTAAATTTCCTTATGCTTATCACTTTATTAATCGAAGATAAAGTGATGAGGGAGAGACTACATCAGAATCGAAAAGAATATAATAATCAAGACATTTTTTCAAGTAATGCTTTAATCATGTTACATACATTGCAGACAACAAGCTTGATACTTCATCTACAGGACCAAGTGTTGGCGGTGTTGCAGGTGGCCTGACTGCTGTATTCCTTGTGCTTACTGCTGTATTGATTGGGGTTATCATAGTGAGAGAGAGACGATGCAGATTCGAAAAGGGTATTCTGATTGAAATAACAAGAGGAATCAGTTTCATTATAACTTTTGTTATCATTTTCGTGAAGGTCCTTCGATAATTGAGCGTTTATGTATTATATATCTTTTGTAATTTAAGACCAAAGATAAAACTTACTCAGATGATACACCTGTTATCATCATGTCCCTAGTGACGATCCGTTGCTATAACAACATAACATCGAACAATGGAGTTGAAATGTCTCCGTTGGTAGTGTGTTCGCCTTCAGATCATATGGTCGAGAATTCAAATCCACGAGGTAGAGGCAGATAAGTATGCCAGTCCTTCGTACGAGACAGTAGAAAACGCAGTCCTGTGTAAATACGGGTGGATGGACGGTAGAGAACCCATTATGCTCAAATATTTCACGGGTCGAGCAGAGACTTAATTTGTCTTTCTTCATTGGCGTAGTGTGTCGAGTCTAAATGAAAGATACTTGATTTAAACATTGAACACAATGCAACAAGAACAACAACAGTGAATCACTATTGCACTACGTTGGTAACCAGATGGAACGCAACGGCGTGATATTATTGTTCAAAATATGTTGTATCATTTTTTATTTAATTTTCATTATTTATAGTTTGTGTTTTCACTGTTCCATACTCAAATAATCTTTTCCGTCATGTACCCATATGTTTTGACGAGAGTTTTGCAATTTTTAATCATTACTTAGAATGTTTTACTGAGTGAATGGCCTTTAACATGTTAATTATGTTAGTTTTACATTATTTTAAAATGATTCCCGATGTCTACCGAAACACTGTCATTAATTTCCAGGGAGCACTCGGCCGCGCAATAAGGGTCAACTAATTTTCGTTCTCTAGCGATCTATGAATTGAGAAATAAGCGTTATGTAGTAATGTCATTTACTTTATTTACATGTATATACTTCCTTCAATTCTATTTTAAAGTTTGCTGTTATAGTTTAGCCAGATATTTAGATAAACGTCTATTGATATTGATTATCATTTAATTTCCTTTTGGGAGAGGCGTCGAAAGGGAGCAAGTAAGTAATGATATATAAGTGCGTTTTGATTTGCCAGTCAATTTATAATTTGTTGATCTCTAATAGAAAGTTTAAGTATATGCAAAATCATGTTGAATCAAAGAATTAGAATAACGATAAATGGCATCGAAAACTAGGATGAGAAGAGAGTTTCCTTGATGTTTTCATTGATGAATTTTAAAAATGCTTTAATTTTCAGGGCATTAACGATGAAATATGAGGACGTGCAGTCATCAAATTATTCAAACGAACAAGGTAAACTTCTTTACATCGTTTGCCACGTTTATTGATTCTTTTCTTAAACTAGCAACAATGATAAGTCTCTTTGTGAACTCTATGCCGTAAAACTTTATTATTTAGTGAATAGTATGTGGATAATAGTTAAACAATAACAGGACATAACAGTGCGATACCAATTATCGTACGGAAATAAACATGAGGCTGATTTTGATACACCATTTATTGACTTGATATCTAAACATTTTATATCCTATCAACATAGTTTCACTCTATCAAAGTTATTGTAACTGTTATTCAATTTTAGATGTTTCAGTTTCAGAAGAGCACAGTCAAGACGAAAGGTAATGTAATATAGTTGTCCCCCAACAACTTTATGGATGATAACACACAAAACGAAGTGTGGATTATTTATTTACTAAAAAGAGAACATGGGAAGTAACCACTGACATAACTTCTTTAAAGAGTTAGAAAGAAAGTAAAAGGCAAAGAAAACAAAAATAAAAAATTCAAACGTGACAAGTGTACTTTTATTTTTCAATCGCCTTTAAACAGAAAAAAGATCCACATTTATCGGTTTACTTGCAAATACCAAGCTGATAGACAATGATGTAAGTAGTAGGTGAAAAGCACAAAGGATATACAAATTGGGAGTATGAATTATATTTGCATGAAAACAATAGCGAATCCCAAAAGATATGGCACCGGGTGTCCAAACGTAGCATACAACATAAAACTGTAGCCTTGAGGCATGGTTATTAGGGATCAAATATAAAACGGAAATAAGGTTTATTTAAGTTGTTGTGAAATTATCATGTGGTAAAATGGAATAACCTGTCAGTGGGTTTTTCTATTTTTTTTTTTCTTTCTTTCATTTTTGACTTTTTATACCTGTATATATAATTTTGATCAACTAAGCGCCAAAGAGAACAGGAAATTGCGTTTTTCATCCAAAAATATAGAAAAAAGTACGGTTTGTTGATAAATTAGTGTCAATTGTCAAACGATAACAATCTGAGGATAGAGCGAGTTATTATAATATTTTTCTCGGTTTAGGGAATTATGATATCATTTATGTTAGAATAATATTGTTTTAACGATTCAGATCTACATATGAAGAACTACAGAATTCAAGGGACGACCACACGTATGATCACGTATAGACAGTAAGTTTCAGTCTGCTTCTTACTTTTAGAACAAATGTTGTACAGAATATCTGTAGGTTAGCGAACCTCTATAAAATTGAAATACGTTTTCTTCATTTTAAAAAGTACACCATTGATTCCAGAATCAAAAAATAATTTAGATAATAAGCTTGTATTATAGTATTAATTATACCATTAAGTAAATCACAAATCAAAATCCATGTTACAATAGCTAATACAATAGCGTCTTCACTGTAATAAAAACCTTACGAGGGCACAGAAACATCAAAGAGCGCATAAAATTTCATGCAATACGGTTAGATCCAATAAGTGAAGCCTAGCCTTCTCAATCTGTCTCTGACTTTAGTATATTTATACATGTACTTATTTATTTATTTATTCATTTGTTTATATATATCTAATTATTTATTTATTTATGCATTTTTATTTATTCATTAATAAGGAAAAAGATGTGTGGTATTCATGATACATAGTACATATTTCTCATATTTTACATTGTCTTCCAGGGGCTCCAGATCTGAAGCTACAGGAACTTTTAGCAAGACAATCGCTAAATAGCCTGCTCGAGTTTTTAACAACAAAGTAAAGTAATCCATCCATGGAAAACATTGAACAATAGTGCATTTTAAACTTTCTTTACGGAACATTTATTTCCCTTTTGTGTATATAGATTGAAGAATAATATGTTCCACTGTTTGCGCATCCAATGCATTAAAATTGCTCCGCTCATCATTGTGAGTTCGGAAGATTTAATTTGAAAAAAAATGTACGTAGAGCACATGTTAAAAACATGTTTCTTTAATTAATTGTCCATTAGAAAAAAAATAAAGCATTTTATCGATTGAATTTGTATTATTAGATTGTTTTATTTATTACATGTCCAAGGATCAACATAAAGACACGTCACTTAGCAATGTGAACGCATGATAAAATGATGAATCATATACAAATGTACATAGGTGATACATTTTCACAATGTCTACAGTGAGCTCAATCGTAGAACAGGGATAATTGCTTCCATAAATAAACCATTAGTTGATGTGGAATTAGGGAGAAGACTAGAGTCTTTTAATACTACACGCTAGTACATCGATAGCAGGAGTGAAATCATGTGAAAGCATATAATTTTTCTTTTTACAAGTACAATAAGAATTTCCATGCTGATGAAAAATTATAACCAGGTCATTTGAATGTGAAAATCGACCTGCGGCCCTTTTCACAAACAATCTTACGATAAAAACGACTCGTTGTCATAAGTGTATGAAATGTTATTATTGTTTATTTGACAAATTCTAAATATAAACAAACGAACATTGCCACAATCTGATTTATATCATTCATATTTATCAAATGTCATCGCTATTTGCCAATTTTATCATTAAATGTGCAAAGTATGATCTATAGAAATATCGCTAACTTACGATTACGTGTGATTTTGAGCGTAACATTTTTTGCGAAAAGGGCCGCTGGTCTGTCAGGGGATGTTGGCACTACTTAAAGTTGATACATGTACACAGGTAACTTATTTCGAAACTATGACTTTGAAGTCGTGTGCTATACACGATATATATCATAATATGTACCGACAATATATAGTCAAATATGGTTATTCCGAATGCCAACAATCCGAACGTTTCGAAATCCGGTCGAAATTGCAAGGATACGAATTTTCACTTATATTGTTCATTTTGCAATTATATGATCCTTAAGTACGGACATTTGTCTATCCCGATAATTTTCTGTGTTCATCCAGAGCTACAAAAATCAGCTCAAAATCTCTTTTCCATTTATTTTTTTCGTCACAACGTAAATACTCTTTCAAACTAAACAAATATAAACATTTTTAAAAAATTGAGAATAATTATCTATCAGTTTTAAACATTAAGAAAACAATTTAGGCAAAACAATTGTCATAATTATTATGGTATATGCAATTGGGATGATATGGGAATTCGTCATGATATGATGCAAAACAATACTCGCCTGTCAATAACGCAGCGCACCATCATATACTCTGAATAACAATACCGCTCTCTGTATTTGACCGATGATGCCTAACAACATAATCATAGAAACATCTTATATGTATAGTGAAGGCCAGCGTGGCGCCATGGCAAAGTCCTCGCCTTTTAACCACAAGTTTTGGGTTCGAGTTCTAGAGGGTTGTCTTGTTTATGTATAACTGTATATAGGTTAGTGCTCCTAAGAGCTGAGCAAAATACAAAATTAGATATGACGCTCATCTACGGCTATTCCGTGACTTCTCTTTATAAGTGAAAAAGTCCCATACGGACGTTACACAGCAATACAACAAAATGTGTTTTGTCAATCCATAAAAGTGCACTTTTTAAAAACTATTCATTGCATTGATAGGAAATATGAGATTGACCATATCCGTATCCTTGACCTTTTCAGTGATATGTTTACGTTCTATTTTATTCATACATATGTGTGTCAAATAAAGAGCATTTTAAAGATATAAATAGAACAAGGAAGTATAAATATATGCGGAAATGTTTAACATGAAGGGTATGAAGACCGAAGTGTTTCTTTTGATTTTGTGTTTTCCTGCTGTGTTCGTTACAGGTAAATATTTGTTTTAATTTATTCTTAAGCATGTTTCTTAAAAATAAGGAAAGCAATGTTTTATAAATTGGTATATTTCATTTGCATGAGAATTAAAGGCGATCGTCAGTACTAGAAATTAGACTCATCGTAGAACAATAATATTACGTATATACAAGTTGATCCTTCAATTTGGCCTTTGTTTCGAATCTTAGGAGTGGTATTTCTACCACGTTTCTCCTATATTAACTTTATTAACACTGTCAATTCAATAAATGCAAATTCCATCACGTGACACGATGGCGCTTCTTTTGAAACAGTCAACTGATTTTACATTGCAGAAGAATTCCTTTCTATTAATAATAAAGATTTTTATAGACTGTCGTATTGATATAAACACCTGAATGTATCCTTTAGTTGTGAATGGACTTTGTGTTGACCTATAATGGAGGAAAATATCAGTATAGGTATAGACACGAGTAGATGCATGAAAAGGTAAAGGCAACGAACAATGATAATATATGAGAATTGCAAATAAGGAGTTGGGCAAACACGGAAGGATCCATTGATATACCAGAGGTGGAAGTGCCGAAAAGGACTAAGCATCCCCTGTCGTTCAGTCACACTCAGACGCGTAGATAAATCCTTCCTACTCAACTTTGTAAAGTGTTTGCCTTTGGAAACATCAATTCCCCATTGTAATCGTAGGATAAGTTTACAGTGGAATTCTAAAGTGATAAACATATGTTGATCAACATATTTTCTCTGTTCTTTAAACCCCTGTGGTGGCACACGCGTGCAACGCTAATACTGTACTTGATCGTTGTAAATCATCTGTCGGCTTAATGGTAATAAAATGCAAACTTCTGTTCCTATAAAATATTGCAGTGAAGAACCATTTGCTGTCGAGTGAGTCATACGTTACAGTTGCATTCAGTATTATATACTATTTGATAAAATGCTTAATCGGAAAGGAAATCCCTCCAAAGAAGCTCCTAAGGACCATTCGAAATGTAATAACTACCAAATCCATTTTTAGATGTGTATCTCAACCCGTACATATCAACCGTGACAAAAACATTGTCAAATGTAAGAGACAAGTCTTGAAATACATCAATGATAAAACTATTCTTTCGAATCGAGATAAAAATATATTACAAAGGTTTATTAAGAGGGTTTCATAAACATGGAATTCTTCCTCCTTTTATCAATCGGTTGTTGAGATGTCCATCCATTTAAATAATTAAGTGGCAAAATGAATATTTAAACAAATTGAGATTCAGTTTTTAATCTGCAATGTTGAAAACATAAAAAATAGACGATACCTATTGAATTCAGAAAACCATGTAGGTAATCAATTCAAACCGACGAACTTCAATTCAACATTTGTTTTTATGTATAGCATTCTATTGCGTTCTGCGAGAAGGATATGGAGTATTCAGTAGGAGTCAAAATTTTCAAACCTAAATACTCGTCGGATGGCGCTGCATTAACCAGCTACCTTAATTTTAAAAAATATGCATAGTTTAATTGATAGATTATCTATTGAATTGGGATTAATAAGAGTAGGGAACAAAAATAAATAAAACTAACCATATGCTTACACGACAAAAGTATATTAATTATTGCCGATTATATCTGCTTAGTGACCAACTAAATTAAAGACTAGCTTCTTATTTGACCTAAATATATGCTTCTTAATATGATTTATCCTATATATATCACCTAAATTAAGAGGCCACCTGTAATATGTGACGTTTTGTTCTTCTCCCTTGAATTTTCTCTTTAAATAGGTTTGACTGAAAATTATTTTGAACTAAAGATATCCTAGGACAAAATAAAATATTAAAATTAAAGGCTCACATCACATTCTTTAAAAAAAAACTGCGTTGTATACAATTTGAATTGAGTTGGTCAACCAGCCTTTATCAGCATGGAATTTATTTCATCGAAGTATCCATGTCTAATTGTGTTTGAAGATCGAATTTTAGTTGTAAAAGGTGATCAAAATTTTAAAAGTTTTACTGATGCGAGTATTTCATGTTCTAAAAAAAGTATATCTTGTAGCACAAGTCACATTCTCACCGGACTCCGAGGGAGACGTAAAACTACAAATTACCCCGCTTACTCCAGAAGTGGTGGTCACCACTGTTGAATGCTATTTCTATTCGCCTACGTTCAAAGTACAATATGTTGTAAGTGTTATTATCTGTCTCTCAGAGAAAAAAAATTCATTAATGTTTCATTGGATTGTTGTTTATAATGTTGTCTCTTTTTGTTTTCGTCATGGTTTTTTTCGAGACTTGAAATTTGAATACCCCTCGGTATCTTAAGATATCTTTTTTTAACACAAAGATATTAAAATTGTTATCAAAGGGTCAAAGCAACATTATTTTTCTATATATTTTAAGTTGATAAATAATTATGGAACAATTATATTTGGACATGAAACATTGATCATAATGTTTATCACTAAATTTGAGAGCGAATTTTAAGTAATTGTATCTAGTCATTGGTTACCAAGTTACTTACGTTGCCTAAAACCACTCTGATTCAACACCCAAACAAGCTTTAGTCATAGTTAATAAAAGTTGGAAAGTTTGACATACAATACATATTTGAAGTCTCGGTTTCATGTATTTTTGAAATTACAAGACCCAATCAAAACTAAATTTGATCCTCCCCTGGTCAACCTCTCGCTTTATTCAATTAATGGTTTCATTAGAAGCTTTTGAATCAAACGAAAAAAACATTTCTTTGTCCTTAGTTGATGTTTTGTCAGTAATACAATATGTTATTATAGCTCCGGGTAGGTAACACTCGCTGGTAAAAGTTGGTAAAAAACTGGAAGAAAATTGCATTCTGTTTTACTTTTTTCTTAAGACAGCAAATTATAATGCAGAAATATATGATATTGGTATCGCTGGCCAGGTAGAATTTAAAGGTTCACCTACTTCTGGAAGTATATGTGGACAAAGTCAAAGTCATTTTAGAATATGGTTACGCAATCTGCAGTTCATCGTTGATCCTGTTCTTGTTGGAGGGACATTTAAGTTAAAAGCTACACTAGACGACCATGGAGAGAACAGTACAATATCTCGACGAACATATACTTTTCCAGGTAATATCTAAATCTGACGATTTTTTCTTATTTCCGGTTTCACCTCTCATGTATTTCTCATTGCAACATTTAGATGTGTATTAATTGAGTTTGCATTTTGCTTTGCTCAACTCTTATCAATAAGTTTGAGAAAGAATAACATAGATTATAAACAAATCGGTTCTATGTTAAACAATAAAATATTGACAATTAAACTATGTGATTACAACACCTCGATTGTTGGCACATAAGCTGATTTTGCAAGAATGCTATTCAGCATTCTAAATGTTGGTTTAGCGTATATATGCAGAACGATGAGCTATGGAGGAACGAGAGGTAATAATAATCATTCATATTTCATATGTGTTGTTTTCATTCCGTAACATTCCTAAAATATTTAAAAAAAAAAACAGAGGAGGAAATCCTAGTACACCATTTTGATCCATTTAGACAAATTCATTTTTGTATTGCTCTCCTGACAGTAAAATAACAGATTTTATCAATTGTTTTATTCAATCAAGTACACGTCTTAAGTTCCACGTGACTGAGGAAAGATGATGACTCTATACTTCTCTATTCCCTTCAGTGCCATTTAATCTGACTGGATCGTCTACAAGTGCAGTACTGAACTCTATGTTTACCTGGACATGTCATGTGACTTCAGATTATCCGATTATAGAGTGGTATAGAGGTAGTTCAAGTCTAATGCAGGTTGGGATTGTTAATGAAGTATGTATAATTTCTGGCATAGATTCGTATATATATGATTGTCAATGGACAGCTCTGACATACACGCTAACAATACCTGCATATAACATGACAGAGGAACTACAGGCGTCCACATGGAGATGTAGAGATGTCACTAATGAGATAAAAGGGAGTAGATTTATGAAGTTGGACATAATTAGTAAGTATCATTAAAGTATAATTTTGTTCATATATATTATTCATTTCAACATTTGGACAAGAAATATATATATTGCACATTTAAAATCACATTCTGTAATGCTTGTTACATTTATTGATTTTCGACGATTTTCATGTATCGTCCACACATTAAAGTTAAAGTATATAATTCAGTTCAACCCTCATAAATATCTATCATATATAAGAACATATCTATCAGCCATGAACAAACACTTTACATCACTTTGTGATTATAGCAGGCATAAAGTGAAAATGGAATTACACTAGTTTTAATAACGAATTGCAATTGTCGCAAAATATTGGTACATTATTGTTTTTAGAGCGTTAATATAATGCTATAACCTAGCCATTAAGTAAATCATTTGCTTTTAATGATACGCAGCTTTGTTGATATACATGTATGTCGGACACGACCAACAGACAGGACTGAAGAATGTTTGTATTCAATAA
>JACSZP010003345.1:371-16761 GCA_016161895.1 Pinna nobilis | reverse complement strand
CTAGTCGCCCCTCTAAGATTACATCTAAGACTAGCCATTTATTCCAAAGACAAACACGATCGGTCAACTCATTGATTAGAGAAAAGATTTGGTAAGCAAGATTTTGTTCCGATGTATTTAAAAACTATCTACTCTCCAGTACAACTTATGATCAAAGATTCAAATCTCCAGTAAAGAATTATATCAAAAGTGCAATTCTCCGGTAGAGAAAAAAAGTAAAAGAAGTATTTGTCTTGATACAAAAAATAAAGTACAATGGCATAAACTTAAACGTAAAAAATGTCAGTCTCCAGTGAAGAATGGCATCAGAGATGTAATTCTAGTAAAGGATCATATGAAAGAAGCTAGAATGACGTCAGAAATGATACTCTAAAACAAAGAATGACGTCAGAGATGCTTCTCTCTTGTAAAGTATGACGTGAAAGATGCAAGTCTTCATTAATAAAAGGATGGCATCGAGATGTTACTCTTCAGAAAAGAATTACGTCAAATATTCAACTCTAGGGAAGAAAGTAGTCAGAGATGTGTAACTATCCAGTAAAGAATGGCGTCATAGAGGTAAAGAGTAAAGTCACATATGCAACATTTCAGGGAAAGATAAAGTCAAAGATGCTACTCTCCAGCAACTATCTAGTAAACAGTGACGTCATAGGCACGATCCTCCTAAAAAGAATAGCGGCTGAGATGCAAATCTTTAGTTAAGAGTAACGTCAAATGAGCAAATCTCCAGTAAAGAGGTACATCCTATATGTAAGTAGCGAGACTTGGAGTGCGGGGGTCGGGGTATATTTTAATACCAGACTGATGTATACATGATATCAAACACAAACACTTTTAAATCATTTTAGAGGTTATGAGATAATGAAATTTGCTTGCGTCATGTTGATTATGCATGGGAAAACTTCTTGAGATTGCGTATCTCTCGTGAGCTTATTACCCTACATACACAATACATGTATATCGTACTATCGTATAGATAAATGTAATATCAAATGGTAGAAAAATGTCCCTTCATAAGTCATCCTGTGTAATTCATGTATAAGAATATCTTCACCTCGGAGTTCAATATTTGAGTTATGTTGCAATTTTTTTTTTTATTAATCTTTGTTATTCTTATCTAACATAAAATAAATATTCATGTTGAACTCATAACCTTCGATGAGTAGAAACACTGAAATAGGCATGACAGCTTCGGGTCAGATCCATGAAAGAAAACTTGATAAATCTACCTCTCTACAGGGCATAGAACGGGCATCATTATCAAAAACCAAAAAATATCATTTGTCGACATTTGTAGCACAGTTGTCTGTGTTTTTATTTAATGCTATTTGAAACAAATTCACAGTGTTTACTGTCATTCTGTTAACCTTAATAAAAATTGAGTATCTATAACTATAAAATTTCCTATATGTACAAAACGGGGTCAGCGGGAAGCCTGTGAATTTGGAAGATATTTAATGTATTAACCAATAACATCGAGAGGTCAGTTCTTACGTTTGTAAACTGAACAGTGCGTCTGTCACTTTCAGGAGAATATGAATATATTAAACATAAACACAATAGCAGTTTGACTAGAACAGTAGAGCGGAGCGCCTTACCTTTGTAACAATGCGAATACAAATATGACATAATTAAATCACGCAAAAACTCTATGTCTGCACTATTGATGTGACATTGCTGCACATCAGAGTGTTAATTAAGTGTGTGCGCATTAATTTCCTGAGGCAGACAATCTTTACTTGACATAATTTCCAGGAAAAGAACGCTAGGTGTAGAAGTATTCAGTATCCATAATTTATCTTTGACATATATATGTTCCGACTAAATTTACATCTTTCTACGGGACTGTCTTCACAGCCGGTAGTCTGTAGAGTGGAAGGGTATGATGTTTATTTCAACAGTGGCGTTTGTGATTATTTTGAATGCGGTGAACATCGGCTATGTCCTCGGATCCACAGTCCCACGGCGAAATCCTAGGCCCCCGGCTGCTTTTGACCCATTCGCGGGAGACTTAGCGGAACCTTGTACCGGTAATGTATGTGAAGACGCCCATTTCAACTACAATGGCAGCTCCTGTTTTGGTAATTATTACAGTTTTATATCTTATGTGTAAAAAATAAGTCTATTTTTCTAATTATAGAAAAAAAAATCTAATTATATCCACACCATCCACATACCTATATATATATGTAAGTAAAAAGTCACAAAATCGACAGATAAATCAACATTTTATTATAACACGTGTTTCGGTTCTTAGATCATCTTCAGATAATGAATAGTCGTACATGCATTCAGTAATATGTTACCAACATGTTTAAATTGACAAATCTATTAATTCTTATACTCCATCTAGATCATGAATTAAGATAGATATAATTAAGTGTCTTATGATGTGAGATGCATTACATTATGCATACATTATTTGTTGGTGATGTTATCTGATTATTTGTTTCACTAAGAAAATAGTTAATAGCTCGGGAATTCACTGCATCTTAGAAAATGTAGTAATCTAAAATCTTAAAACATCAAATTTAACACTAACACTAGCTCTACCATTATTGGTGTTTAATGATGTAAAAATAAAAGATGCACGATATACAATATAATCATTGAAGGAGACATTTTCAATTCAAAAACTCTCCTAAAATGTTTAAATAAAACGTAATTTAACATGAACTACTAAAAATGCTGTATGTGTCATTCAATGCGTTAATTGTAAAGAAGAGTATATTGGTTTAACTCAAAAACTAAACCAAAGAATATCATTACACAAAAGTAACGTCAAACTCCTTCAAAACAGAATATTGTTTGTCTCAAAACATCTGTTTGAATGTAGTCGAGGACACTTTAAAGTTATGCCAATATATCAAACAGATGATTACACATACATTACGATCAAAGAACAAATATTTATTGATAAATTTAAACCAAAACTAAACAGAACTTGATTTATATATGATTCGAAAATATTGAAGAAAACGTCAGAGCATTGGCCTAATAAAATATCCACACTTACTATATTTTTTAAGGTGCAGTGATCGAATTCCTTAGTGATTAACTATTTTCTTAGTGAAACAAAATCTTCATCAGATAACATTACCAACAAATTATGTATGCATAATGCCTCCCAAATTCAAAGATACTTAATTATATTTATCTTAATTCACAATCTAGATGGAGTAAAAGCATTAATAGATTTATCTCAATGTAAACATGTTGGTAACATATTACTGAATGCATGTAAGACTTTCCATTATCTGAAGAGGCTCTAAGAGCCGAAACACGTGTTATAATAAAATGTGGATTTTTGTGTGTGACCTTTTACTTATTTTATGAATAATTCTTTCCTACACGTTGGATTTTTGTATTGATATTATTGCTCCTCCCGAAACAAAAATGAAATTTTTAGGACCTATGTACCACTTACCACCTTGCGTTCCCTCTGTGCATGATGCTAGTATCTATAAAAGTGGGGAATAGTCTAGCGACAAATGTCGTGTAATTTCTTTCTTTTTTTTCAAGTTAACTTGTCATTTCTCCTATAGGTCCAGACGGTTGGCACGAAGTTGCAGATTGTTGGAGCAAGTGCCAGAGTACTACCATGAGCACTCAGTCACCAGTCGGACTCGACTCTCAACGGTCAGTTTTCGTGCCTTTGCCGGCCTTAGTACTAAGGAATTGGCAAAGACGAATCCCAGCGAGAGTCTACAACAACGGTGAGTAGACTGTCCAGAGGAATTAACTCTATTGCAGTGTTTAAGAAATCTAAAACATAATAGAAATTTGGTATGACAGATGTTTCTGACTTGTGATTTAAGAATCACATAAATTTAATTAAATTATATCATTAAATCATACTGTAAATTTCGCTCGTATTAACACGAATAATATTTTACAGAGCTTTGTATTTTGCCCATTCCCTTTTACATCGTTTTACATCGAGTTCCCGTGTCACAGTAGGTGTTGGCACGTTAAAGAACCCTCCCTGCTCAACGGCCAGCGGTGCCGAGCATAGGCAAAATGTGTAGCCCTTCACCGGCACGCGGTGACGTCTCCATATGATTGAAATATTCTTGAGTGGGACGTTAAACAACAATATTATAACATACATACATACATACATACATACATACATACATACATTATGAATAAAGGGTCAAAATTATTTTTCACACACCCAACTTATCCAGGGAAAAATTGTTTTATGTTGAAACACCCTGCTTCTATTCCCTACACATATTTGTATTTGTTTCACTGGAAAACGAGTATCACAGCAGCTTTAAAAGGTGGATTAGTGCTGTCAGTCGTCTTCCTATACCCGGACGCTCATTGCTTCACGTGCAAATTCAGACTGAATAAAACTCAACGACACTTTCCTGTACATTTGTCACTCTGTTTTATAGGCAAATTTCAACAAACAGATATGAACGTTTGCAAGTCCAAGCGAATTTTCTCCATAATAAATCCAAAAGATATTTAATTATTACGAATTATAATCACCTTCCAAAACAAAAACAAACCGATTTGACTTCATCCCTCATGTGGTCATACAAAAGTGTATTGTGAACAAGTAGGGCTGTGTTCAATTCACTCTCCGTTCCGTGCTGTGCAATATTCACATTCTTATTCCATGGAGGAAACGGAACCGAATGTTCCGGGCATTCATACAACGGAATGGAACGTCTAGAATTAGTTCCGAACTGACAAATGGAACACAACCACTAGCCTACTTATCAGAACGCTCTCTGCTTACAGGAAGCATATATGGCGCCATATCGGTAAACAGACAGGCGTTCCGACAAGTAAGCAGTGAGAGATAGGGCCTGTCATATTGGCTCGTTTTTGTTAGGAGAAGTGATTTTGACCCTGGATCGGATAATTTTCTTTTATTCAAAGTTCAAAAGCTTTCTAACTTCTTAGCTCAGATGTAAGATACAATAATGAAATCCAATATCCTCCAAAGGAAAGTGTTCTTATAAAAATGAAATAAATAACAGGTTCTTTTCCACGCGGCCAAGAGATTCATTGCAAATGCATACCTTAAAACTATTCATGATACGGATGTGAAAATATGTAGAGAACATTGTAACTATCATCAACCACTTGATAAAGGCCAGACTGCCGAAAAGTTGTAGAGAAGAGTGTGTTATTTATGTTATTTGTATACGATAGAATAGTTTGAGCATTGTCATGTTTTCTAACAATCACACGATAATCCAATTTATATAAAGACGTCAAGGAATGAAGGAGAAATGCACCATAACTGTCCCCTGTGCTTTATACTTTGTTCTCAGGAGTAAAAGTTCCTTGCTGTGTCCACATAAAAACCTACCATCTTTCTGCATTTACCGCATATGCGGTTGTTATAAACCTGACTTGTCTTCTGATTTTTTTTTCCCTCGTTTTCTTTCTTTTTTTTAATGAAATAAAGCACCAAATTTACTTTTGATGTGATCATTTAATGGGGCAGATGACAGTGAAGAATGGTATTTTAAGTGTTTAGTACAAATAAATAACTATGACAACTGATACTTTAACATTATACACATGTTCGGAATATTTGTTGTCCTTTTTTTAAGAGTTGCTTCTTAAATATTCCAAACGATAGGACATTTATAAAACAAATAAGTGAACTGCTAGGTAAACATGGGAACCGCTTTGGAAATTTGGATACAGCAGAATGCATCTGTCCTGAACTCGACAATCCTCTTTTCTATATAGCTAGTTTTTCTGTTGTTTAGAGGTTTCCGCTGCAAATTTACCATGGTACAATGAATGTTCTTAACATGTTTCCTATTCACTGCAACCACTTTTTTAGTTTGTATTTAAATTCCATAATTGGTAAATATACATTTCGCGAAAACGAATTTCGACTTAACTCCTGAATCATCATTTGAAAAACAAAAACATGACAATAGCAATTTCATCTGTGAACAGAAAATCTGGCATTGGGCAAAAAGGCCCAAATGAGCTCCAAAAGATCCGATGAGGGGCCTGATGTTGTAGTAGATGGTATCACTGATCAAATGGAGTCCAGCGGTTCTTGTGCTCTCACCGATCTACGTGGACTTGAGGCATGGTGGAGTGTGGATCTGAACAGCACATTTTCAATTTCTCAATTGACTATATATTTGCTTAATACAAGTACGTATCTTTTTCCGAAATGGTTGTTTTGTTTATATGAGCTTAGATATCGTTTAAAGTTCAATAATGGTATATTATATTAAATTGTTTATTAAGACCCCGGCAGGTGTTGACACGTTAAAGAACGCTCACTGCTCTACAGCAATGAGCGCCGAGCGCCCTTCAACGGCACACAATGACGTCTCCATGAGAGTAAAATATTCTTGAGTGGGACGTTAAATAACAATACAACATATTAAGACCCCAATTTCAAACGCAATTGTCCTCGTCATTTTCTTTTAATCATGGATAAGTTAGTAGTAGACTAGACATAGTAAACTCTGGTTTCACCACTTTTTAACTTTACTGTCCATCTGTGGTACTTTAGGACGTCAGTAGCAAACCTTATAACATCTATCGCATCGATGAATTTTTACAGCATTTGATTTACTTATCTTCATTAATATCCTTTCCAATCTTGTCAATTGATTCATATGTTGCCTTCCAAAATTGGGACACATTTTTTTTGCAAACTAAGTTGTCGACGACACATTTTCAAAATGAATGTGACCTCGTGTCAAACTATTGCTTCAATAGTTGTAATTTGATTAGAATGTTAAAAGTTTGATTATCAATATATCTGGTGCTATATGTAAATGGAAACAGAACGGTGATTTTGTGCTCAACATTGTTTTTACCGACCCCCAGCTCTCGTTGTCATAAGTATTATCAATTTACCCAATTTGAAGCAGCAAATGAGACGCATTTCTTTGAGCTGTAATGAACAATATATAGTTACCTTCTTAGTTATATCAATATTTCTGGAGTCAAATAAAATGTCAATTGTAAAGATGTTTATTTGAAAATGATATAAGTTGTTAATCATCTTGATATATAATTTCAAAATGTGTATTAAGTATTTTTTTAATTATAGATATATTTCGATTTCGTTATTACTCGGTGCATGTAACTGATGATCTGGACAACTGGAAATCCAGTGCACCATGTGCAGAGGATCATGCAAGTGCAGCAGGCCCATCGAACTCTGTAGTACAGTTGAACTGTGCTGCTAAGGGCAGATATGTCACGATATGGCTTAATAGAGACCCAGAATGTCAACCACAAGAGAATGACAATTTTTGTGATATACTACAGTTATGCGAAGTCCAGGTTCTCGGTACGATATAATTATTATAACCAAATGGTTAACAATCTTAACCGAATATAGATATTCAAAGTTCCATGTCACTTCATTCGTTTACAAGACGTGTTTCCGAACGAGAGAATCCCATATCAATGATTAAATAGATCACATATAATGCATGTGGTTGATTAATCAAAGACGCATTAAAGAATTCATTGAAATAGAAAAAATAAAATAGCAATAGTAAATTATACTATCATATCATAATTATTAACTGTAAGTATGAACTCAACTTAAAAAGAATAAGATATAAATTTGAATTATCCACTTTTCGCAAAAAATGGCTTTACCAGCTTACTAGGAAAGAACATTCATTCGTATGGGAGTCACTCAAAAAATTAAAAACGATATCATCTACCTTTAATGTATATTTTCTTTCTCAGTATGTTTTGTATCGGAAGGAATGCGACTTTTGATTAAGTATTTCTTTAATTGATAAAGTATCTATTTGCTTTCTCTGTTTGTATCCTTCTGTTTATTTACGAGTTTGATACAATGGACTTTCTTATATTTTCCATTAGCTTAGTTATTTATTGATACTTTGTTTGATTCAACAGGGTGCAAGTGTTTGTATTACAAATGCATGACACGATGAACATAACTGAGGAGATTTATTCATTTTTAAGGGGCGGAGGAGGAGAGGAAAATCGCACATTTTGCATTATGAATAGGTCTTTTAGCGGGTCCTCATTTTATAATAGCAATTCTTGTCGTACACGATTTTGTGACTTACAGGAGAGGGATTGTAATTAAGATTTTTAATCACGGTCAAAACTTTTTTTTCAAAATTGCATACCAATTACACATAATTTGAATTAGACCTTATTATACAAACAGACAAATTTAATGAACATTTGTTTACCGTAAAACCTAATATTTACAGTTTTCTTCACATTGAATAAAAATCATGAATAGAAATACATAATTTTCCGAGAAGCTCGTCTAAGGCAATAAAATGATTTTTTCAAATCATTTTATCTGAGATTTATGACTTTTTTTCAAAATTACTCAACACAGGATGTCAACCTGGAAATTATAGCCAAAACTGTAACATGACGTGTCCTGTCAACTGCGGAGATGACGTATGCACCATTAATAACGGCATCTGTTACAGCTGCAAAAATGGATACTTAACAGAAAAGTGTGATCAGTGTGAGTGGTAATTACGGGGTGTCATTCCATTTATGCGGTTCAACCGGTTCAACCAGTAAAATCACAAATGGAACGCTCGGTTCATACCGGTCCAAGTGGTCCACGTCAGGGCTTGAACTCGCTTGATCCAACATGGCTGCTGAGTGTAAGCGCACGTGTACATCACGGGTACATCTCAAAATAAACTGAAGTTGTTCAAATGGAAATTTTTCATCTTGTAATATGAATGCCGCTTAGCATGCAATCTGCAGAGAAAATTTAAAATTAATTTTATTTCATAACAAGTATAGTTAGATTCATATCCTGTCAGCGGGAATAACAAAACGTATAATATAATTTTGACATTTCTTTTGAAATTTTGATGAGCAGACGTCTTTCGGTTTGGAAAAAATATCAAAACTGTTCCATTTACGGCGCAGATCTAGACCGGTTTAACCAATGAAAAGGAATATAGCCCGGGTTTTTTATTGCTAAATAAACTGTCTCACCTGTTCGCAAGATATTTGTTCAAGGTTTTGTATTTCTAAATGTGATATTGTCTTGATTCTCTTATAACAAACACATTATAGACAAATATCGTGATTCCTGCCAGAATCTCGGAGATCCCAGAATCTGTTTTCACTAAATATTGAGTTACTTCTTCGATGATGTATGCAAATTCGTCTGACTGCAACGGTGATTCATTCTTTCATAATTTCATTAAGACTTCGTCGCGTGGCAGAGTTGTCCGATCTTGACACCTCCTATGATTTATCAGAGGTCCGTGCTTAGCCTATTTCAATCAATTTGTATATTTTTCATAGACAATAAACTACCATGAATTCGTCATATTCCATTGATATAATTGTTAATAATACACATTTACGAGCCGTTTTATACTGTTCCTTGTAATTGATCTGACTTTATTAATATAACACTTTGTTATCTTACAGCATGTGATGCAGGCAAATTTGGTCGAGAGTGTAAGAGTACCTGTAACGGATTCTGTAGGAACGGAGCGACTTGCTCTAACGTCAACGGACTTTGTCCTGACGGCTGTATGGATGGTTATGAAGGAAACTTCTGCAACAAAAGTAAGGATGTCTTTAAGAGAATAACATATATAGCATTTTGTAGTTCTTTGTATAGGTAGGCGACGTAGGAGTACCGTCTACATCAATAGTCAGTATCAGATTGGTTCATAAATTACCATCGAAAAACAATAACAGCTTGAAGTTCTTGTTCTTTGGAGCTTATTTGAACGTTTTGTAAAAGAGTATAAGCAAAGGGTATATAATTTTAGGGTGAAAAACAATAAAATTTCATAGCTTTGAGATATGGGTAGTAAGGCAGCTTTGACACAACGTTAAACTAAGGTATATACTGATTAAATATATATATATATATATATATTTATCAGATCATAATTGATATTTACATTAACGCCTCGTTCCATACAAATCACAGTCCAGCCTTCCTTTTCTTAGGAAATTTTAAAAAAAAAAAAAACCCGATGAAATGAAACTTACTTATATGTCACTATATGCCCTGCTTTGACGATCTTTTCATTTGTTTTTCTGAATTCGGAAGTGGACACGACATATGTGATACCACATCTACTGTATTATTCATTAGTTTTTTTTTCATTGTTATCATTTATTGAATAAGTCTGTCGTTTCCTGGATGAATGTGAGTATCGGATTATATCAATTACATGTACACATTGCATATATTACTCAAACTTAATTATTTTGATTTAAACGATTTTTTGCTGTAATTTGTTTCATAGAATCGGCACTTGAGTAGTTGAGCATTTTTAAATCGAGGATTTGAACAACTAAAGTTTGCTTAAGTTTTCTTCAATTTCTTTTTTCAGCGTGTAGCAACAGCACATTTGGCTTTGACTGTAGGGAAGATTGCGGATTTTGTGTGAACAATGAGCCGTGTCACCATACAACAGGCGTATGTGGAAACGGTTGTGACAACGGGTGGAAGGGAACCCACTGCAATATAAGTATGATTGACAGTTTTTCATCAATGAATGGTGCCTTACAAACATTATACATACCATATCAATCAATATAAGACAAACATTTAAGCAGTAATATCATTTGTACATGTATCCTTTTTTCATATATAAGTATATCCTTAGGTAGAAAACATTGAACTCGTTAATTCGGTCGCATTCTTTCTGGAGCTAATTTTCCAGATAAATTAAGTACCTGAATTACTAAAGCAACACCTATAAAGTGCCCAGATCAGACAAAACAACACGTTTTCCCGGGAAATTTGGTCAGGAAGGTGAAACGCCTGGATTACTGACGTACGGATTAATGATTCTCGAAAATGTTTTTCTCCCATTCTTCTGTTTTCATATGAATCATTTGTTGTTTCATCATTTGATATCAATAGTTATAATGATGCTATTTCTTTGCAAGCGCTTACTGAGCTATTAAACATCAAATGGAAGTACAATGTTACAAATGAATACCAGGAAACCGATTTATTCAATAATAAAAGTGTTCTATTTCATCTTCTGTTGCAATTTTAACGACCTTTCATAACGGTTGTTACACACTGATTTTGACTACGGATTGCTCCGTTTACCTGATCAAGATATAGAGCTCACGACAGGTATGACCGGTCAACAGGGGATGCTTACTCCTCCTACGCACCTGATCCCACCTCTGTTGTACCCAGGGGCCATGTGTGCCCAACTCTACCTTTGTTTGCATTCCTTGTAGGAATTATTAGATCGGTTACTGTTCGTTACCTGTACCTTTTCACCACAATGAATTAAACTATGATTTGGATATTTACTCCTCTTAATAAATTCCTAAATATTCTTTATTTTTTCTTTTATTTCAGGCTGCGACCAGGGAGAATATGGACGAAATTGCCAGCAAAATTGTAGTGAGAACTGTTTGAATAAAACACGTTGTGATCGCTTTACAGGATTTTGTGAAAATGGTTGTAAACCGGGCTGGACTGGAAACAAATGTAACAATAGTACGTGATCATTAATTTTAACTCACTAAGCTTCTACACTTCTATATTTCCCAAAGGAGATGTCTTTACTCTAAGGTCCGGTACAACAAAATGTTGATAGATTAAGCTAGGTAATAAAAATCTATAAAGCAACTATATGTTATATTTCATTGTCTATTCAAAAGGCAAAATAATTTAATTTCAATCTTTCATACATGATAAAATTAAGTTTTCATCGAATTTAATCATTAATGCAATATTGCATAAAAATCCCAACACAAATAAACATTGCTCTTGGTCGAAAATATCAAATCGACAAATCTACAGTTATAAGCTATTGCAATTTTTGGCTATATTTTCAAAACAAAATTTTCGGTTATGTATGCGGTAAAGTAATATTGTTTTATTGTATTAAGCTTGTGCATATGGAACCTATGGATACGATTGTTCGATGACATGTAGTGGGAACTGTAAGAATAACGGCACTTGTGATTCAGTATCTGGAATTTGCAGTGAAGGATGTCGAGCTGGATATAAGGGAGATAACTGCAATATAAGTATGACATTTTCCTGGTGTAAACTTTTATGAGGTGTAATAGTGTAGGAGATTAATAGATGAACATGCATAAGTTTAACACTTTATGTTTTTTTTTTTACAAATGTGCTAATATTTTGCCGAGAATATCGAGGAGAAACACGGTCAAATTATGAATTCGATTTTTTTAATTAATAGTTATACGCCTAAGTGCCAAATTTATATTGCGTCAAGAAAGGCATAGTAACTGGTTCAAAAAGAAAAAAAAGTAAATCTGGAACAGATACGGCAGGGTACTCTGAAGTCAAAAGTAATCACAAAACTTTCGGAGCACGGACAGTGTTAACTCATAATAACACATCGTCTACATTGCCTTTCAGCTTGTGAAGATGGTGAATACGGAGAAAACTGCTTCAATAAATGTGGGAATTGCTATAACTCAACAACATGCAACAAAGTAAATGGGATGTGAGGAAACGGCTGTTCGGCTGGTTATAAGGGTGCAACATGCAATACAAGTACGTTGTCAGTTCTGGTTTTTGGACCAGTCTTTCAAATATGATTTTTTTAAAACTTACTGTTTCGTAATTTTGTATTATTATCATTATTCCTCTTTTTTACTCCCAAGTTATCATCATTATTTTCATTCTAATTAATCATTATTATTAAATTTATTATGGTTTTTATTATTATTACCATTATTATTTTCATTGTTGTTGTTGCTGTTATAATGCTATTATGATGATGATGATGATGATGATGATGATGATGATGATGATGATTATTATTATTATTATTTTTATTATTATTATTAATTTTCGTATGTCATTTTTATAGTAAGCCATGTTTTATTATTGCCCTTGACATACATATTAACTGGATCAATTGGTAATTTGATCTCTGATTTTAGTTTTAGTTTGTCTGAATTTTAATTTAGTTTATTCAGTATTAAAATAATTAGAAATATGAAGTTAACATGCCAAATCATATGAAATATATATAAACGTACAAGAAATGAATCTTTTTATTCTTGGGCATTGTGTAGATCGCGTATCGGAAGAGTATGGTCGAAACTGTCAGTATAGCTGCAGTGGTAACTGTGTAAACAATGATGTGTGTGACAGTAAAACCGGAGGATGTTCGAATGGTTGTGCTAAAGGATGGAAAGGGAGCCTTTGTAATACAGGTAAGCTGAATTCTGATGCATTGTGTTTGTTTCGCGTTATTTCATTGGTCAATGAAGTTGAAATATCGCAGGGTATTCACGATTCACTGCTTGTTTTTAAATGACGTCACATTTTGATTGTTTACGTATTACTTTGACGTCATTATAATGGGCTACATGACAATTTGGTCATCGATAAAAGTAGGATATCTATGCGTCTCAGTACTTTCTGGTACGACATCGCTAGTAAAGAATGTAAGGAGCATTAGAATAGGGTTACCATGTGACAGTTTTACAAAAACTGACAGGGTATCGTTGAATCCTGGCTGAGGCATCGCGGTAAAACTTCATTTCTGACAGGGGATTCGCCGATCCCCTTTCAGTTTTTGTAAAACAGTCACATGGTAACCCTTAAATATTATATCTAGGATCGGGCAAGACAATGGATCGTCGTCAATAACATGAAGTTAAATGATTAGTTCAGCTTATATATGTAAAAAAAAAAGATAAATGATAGTAGATTCAAAAATCTCGTTTGTTTTTTTTTTTCAAAGCATACTGTTTTAAAAATGTCCTTTCAAAATCACATCCTTAAAGTGCTAAAAACTATAAAACATATATGGTATGTTCAATGGCGGACTTTTAAGAATGTAAAGTAAATATTTGAAACTGTACGCAAGCATATGCAAACGTATGATGTCCGTTTCATACAAATAAAGACAGTATTAGTACCTGTTGGGATGTATACATTCTGGTAAAATATGGTCCTTCGAACAAAACGGATATGTCAATAAAATCCAAGCATTCCGATTATGTCATTTTCAGATTCCTTTTATTCGAGTAAGTGTTGTATCAAAGGAAGCGTGATACAGTCGAATACTATTATATTGAAATTGAATGTTTATGAAAATTTCTCTAAAATATTTGTTTGCCTTTTTTGAATCGGTACTCCCTCTAATCTAACCCATTGAAGAACTTGAAAATGGCAAACTTTGATAAATGTCCGACTTTCAACTGTATTATTGTGAAACATGACTTTTTTAAATTGAAAACGAGACCTACCTTAATATGCAGAAATATGCTAATTGGTATTATATGAAACACTACATTCTACGATTTGGAACCAAATCATTAACATGCAGTATACATAATAATGCCATATTTGCATTTCTCTTCATATTTGTGTACAATATTAGCCTTATTAGTGTTCATAATAACACTAGTCGGGAAGGTATCAGTTTGCTTTCAATGAAGAGGTAAAGATAACGAAGAATGATCGACCTTGCAAGTCCAAAAAGGAATATCAAATAACGAGTACGGCACATACGATTCCCAGGAATTAATAGATATGGGATCAGGTGTCTAGGAGGAATAAGTGTCCCCTGTTGAGTGATCATAACCGCTTTTAGGTACATATCTTAATCACTTAAACGGTGAAATATGTAGTGAAAATATGTGTGCAAGAAATGGTCTAATAAGGGGCATGAAGCATATCAGACAACATTCGACTCAAATTCAGACCTTTAGGGCATACAATTGAGGTTTCTGAAATATATATATATAATTTATATATTAAAGCGTTGTATATAATATTGCTTTTCAGTTTGCCAAAGCGGAATGTATGGTGCAGACTGTAAATATAAATGTGGCGGATGTATCAACGGTAAAGCATGTGACATAATTACAGGACAATGCGATGGTGGATGTATGGACGGATATTTCGGTCCACTCTGTACAACAAGTAATGTGATAATGTATTCATTATCTATATCAACTAGTCTTCTTCGGTCATTTATGATCATTTATTTACATGATATAAAACAAGACGAAAAATCTAAGCAAAACACACAAAACATGAAAACCAATTTTAAAAAAGAACTTAATGTTCCATGTCATTTGTCCCGAAATCGAGTATTGAGATTTATTCATCTCTCTCTCTCTCTCATATAAGAAAAATATCCTTTTTTTAGTAATATTCTTTTATTTTCTCTCTCTGTCTACCTGAGTCTCTTTCTGTTTTTCAGTCTGTCTGTCTGAGTCTGTCGCTGTCCGTATGTCTATGTCTATCTGCCTCTTGCTCTGTCTGCCTGTCTCTTTCTGTCTGCCAGGGGCCTCCGTGGCCGAGTGGTTAGCGTGTTCGACTTCGAGCTGAGGGGTCCGGGGTTCGATTCCCACAGCGCCACTCCGTGGTTGGCCGTCCCTGTCTTTCGGATGAGACAGTAAAAACCAAGGTCCCGTGTAACAGTAGGCTTTGGCACATTAAAGAACCCTCCCTGCTCTACGGCCAGCAGTGCCGAGCACAGGCAAAATTTGTTGCCTTTCACCGGCACACTGTTACGTCTCCATATGAGTGAAATATTCTTGAGTGGGACGTTAAACAACAACAACAACAATTACTCTGTCTGTCAATAATACTTTGTTTGTTTCTGTGTCTCTCTGTCTCATGCTTGTGTGTTGTACTGTGTTGATTATTGAACACTTGTTCAAGCATTTATTCATGCACACTGCAATAGAAGAACACTCTTTGAATAGCGTATTTTTACATATACATTAGAAAACGTTTTATTGGGGACTTTTTTCAGAATGACCGAATGGAAGGTATGGTGCGTTTTGTAACGACGTTTGTAGCGATAATTGTCGCTCATCATGCAACCAGACTTCCGGGGAGTGTGACAAAGGCTGTATGGACGGATGGGAAGGACTCTTCTGCGATAAAGGTAAGAACATGAGCACACTACAGCCGAGTCTCATTAAGTCGGACGCCAATTGCCCGGATATGTCATTTTCAGAAAGATGCGTCCTAGGGACAGAGTTTTCACATTGCAATTGCCATGTTAAAGTGTGCTGCAGTAATCCGGACGCTTAATTCATCCGGATGTTTTTGACTGGGATCAAAGGCGTCCGGATTAAAGAGTCTTTACTATAGTTAAACGGTCTGTGTAGATGCGACATAACATTCTTACAATAGGATTATATGTCTTGTTTTACCCAAAAACATACTTCACAAATTGCTCTGAGTTATACTGTACTTGAATCACAAGCTGAGTGATTGTTGTAAGATGGGGGTTTGAAAAAAAGTTAAGTAGCAAAACACCTTCGGTCTTTGCTTAAAGCTGAGTCTTCTGATCAGTTATGAATTAGATAGCATTTCTGTAAGGGACAGCTTATCGAATCAAATTCGCATCCGAAATCCTTCTCCATTTTCACGACTGTTATCATTTAGAACTCATGAATTTCCCCTCGG
>JACSZP010003343.1:0-15552 GCA_016161895.1 Pinna nobilis | reverse complement strand
TTGTAAATAATGCGTTTGAGCTCACTTTTCACAGATGAAAAACTTCTTGTACAGACAGCTCTCGTCATTCCATTTCCTGGTTGGATGAATTTCCAGACAGTGCTCGTTGTTATTATAGTTATTAGGCTCTCCCGGGTACCAGTCCTCGTATACCAGAGGTTGATTGTCCTATATCCATACCCATGTTCCATTGTGTGTCATACTTGTTCCTCCAGCCCAAAATCCGTGATCTGAAAAAAACGTACGTGGACGGTGATAGTATATTATTTTGTACCGAATTTGACGGATGTAGCAATATGTTCGGCGCAGTACACAATGAGCATAGATTCTTTCATAACTACACAGTTTTCTGTTTTCATTCCTGCGTTCATATGATATGCTACTTATTGACACAAAGAACTAATGCTATATCCTAGAAAGTGTCACTGGTATGCAAACAAACTGAACATGGCAGATACCGAGACATGATCTGTCCACAAGGTAACATACAAATTTGACGATTACATGATAATAGCGAACCACTCAAATTCAGATCTGGGATCAGGTGCCGTTCATGATTGACCAACCCCTTCCGACCAGTCAATTCCGCCTTGAGTAAAATACTAGCTTACATGATAAATGATTTACATGACGTAAAGGTGATCACTCGGAAGAGAACGCGAATAATAATAGTAGTAGACGTACATGTGGAGAGTAAAGAAAAATACAAAATCTCCGAGATGACATTTACTTACGTCAACTACTAACATAAGATTCCAGGAAGGTATTTTCGGCATCATTCTCTATACTTGCTAAGTCTGCATTGTATCGGTAGCATGCTCTCTGTAACAGAGTTAGTTTACGCTATCAATAAACGATTCTATTTGAATTATATGAGTACTTAGTCATTATTTTTCTACAAGTCAGATGAAGAAGTTCTAAGATGTCTGTCTTTGTTTAACAGACAGGGTACTTCAATAATAATGGAGACGTCACCGATTGCGGTATATGGATTAAGATATGAGTATACAATCTGCACTCAAGGTCGTTAGGCATCGGCAGCGGTCCCTTGGCTTAAATTATAAATAAATGAATGGAGAGAGAGAGAGAGAGAGAGAGAGAGAGAGAGAGAGAGATATTATGTTCAATGATATAGACTTCCACAAAGATTTAATGCAGGGCAAAGCGTACCAGCGATTCCACCCACGTATCTTCATAGTTGCTGAAGTAGTAACATTTATTTCCATTAGGCACCCAATTCGGATCACATTTCTGTCCTGCAATATATTGTAAAATTGAATTCTTCGTGTATAAATTGAATTGTAAAACATAAAATAATTTGATTGAATTGTAAGTCTGACCGTCGGGTAAGAATCCATTGGTCTTCCGAAGTAAGGTGTTTAACTTGCTGCTATAGTCCTATGGGACACTTCTATGCATAGGTCTGTCATCAGAGAAAATTTCAATCTTAGAGATCGCATGTAAGTCAACTTCATTTTTAAGTCGATTTGTATTTCTTTAGCTGCTGTGTTGATATGTCACAAATACTCCGATTTGTAAGGTCAAGTTCTATGTAAAAGCATTGTCATACAAAGGGGGATAAGTCAGGAAATGCATATCATTTGCCGAACACAAAATAGGTGTATATATTAGTGACGGGTATCAAATGACATCTCTGCTGTAAGCGCACTGTTGACCTCTAGCATGACCTATTTAAACGTCAACTAGATCAACAAAGGCTGTCGGAAAACGAAACTATGGTAAATGACATAAAATGTCCTTAAGTAATTAACATATTTATTAGATATTCCTTGGCAAAGTATTTTATAACATTGAATTTGCAGTAGAAATTTACTGAAATGTTTACCTTCATAGAAAGAATGTGCAAAAAACAAAAAACTCCCTTGTCTGTATCTAAGACACAGAAAAGTTATTCCCTTTTTTATCAGCTTCATATTCTTACTGAAAATGAAAAATATGTATTCAATTCAAGTGAACAACTCATCATGGCGCACTTTGACCGTATGATCGTTAAATCAGATAAGTCCTACAAGATAAAGGTGCATTCTATATAAAATGTATCTTATGTAAGTTTTTCTAAACACTACTTGGCGCTGCTGTGTTAAAAAGAAATTATCAACTCACCGAAAGATGTCATTGTAATCGTGAGAAGACAAAACAGGACATTATTTGGGAGTCTCATTTTTTACAGCTGACAACGGAACAGGTATGATAATTAGAACGTTTAGAGAGAAAGTTTTAGAGAAGAAAATTGTTCTGGGGAATCATTACTGTGAACAGTGATATTGCTTTATGATTATCTGAGCTTTATTGAAATTAAACTTTAGAATGGAATAAACGGCAACAATGGTATTTAGGCAGTTTTCAGCATATGCATAATACATTTGATCTGCCTTGGTATATCCATTGGTTTTGAAATAGTTTCTCTTGTTCTACCTTTGAAAATTTAGAACTCTCATATTAAGTATAGGCAAAATACTGAATTTGTTGGTAAGAGAAATGTATTTAGGAAGGAGCTGCGTCAATTACACGGACACTTAGATTTACTGAGATACTTCGATGTCGGAGTATTCAAATCCTGTTGTCGCAATTTTGCTTTAAATGAATATCATTGTTATATCTGTTTAAGAGCGACTAAAACTAACGGAGTGATTGGGACATTTGCAATTTAATTGTAGACCTTCAATGAAAATCTGATAAACTTTCACATACCGATAAGCCGCATAAGAAGTACAAAGCGACTGTGTATTTATATGAATTAATAAGATATTTTCTTGGTATATAAAGAAATTAAGTACACCCTTAAGAAGATGCAAATGTATGATCCTGTTGTGAAATGAATACATACATTTACCAACGGGAACAAACATACTACACAGACACACAAATTATAGGACGTGATGAAACAATTAAGACATAAAGGTCAAGCGCACGCTTATTTAATAAAACTTTGATAAGAATAACAGGTATATGTAGGTCGTTTTGAGACTGCCTGTTACACTATCAGAGACAGCAGGACAGAATGAAGTCCTTCCAAGTCCTCTTGGCGATGGCCCTGTACCTTACTGCCGTTACAGGTAAGAAATTGCCCCTGTGCAAAACGTCGCTATTAAGTCAGCGATTCTTTATTACCGTATCGTATGCAAAACTGTTCCCTTCAGAGAACGTATAAAGACTATAATCATAGCTAGCTGTATTTTTATTTTAAGCTTGCTAAGGATATGTGAATATTAAATAAGAAAATTTCTAATGATGTCGATAGCTAACCCGGTACCAGGCAATTTAAATGAACGTCGCCTATATGTTTTCATACAAGAACGTTCAAAATGAAATGAATTTCTAGAAGGATGCAATATAGAATTTTGTCTTGGACATCTTTCATCCCATCATCAGTCTAAATAAACAACAGTATTCAGACTTTACGAAATAAGAGCTAATATTTATTCATATAAAGTCTAAGGCCTCAGACAATAGTTCGCGCCTCTGCTTCAAAATCACACATTGTGACTTACAAACTAATCAACATATACGTTATTTTATATGTTTCTTAAACAGGTCAGTCATCACAATTCAGCTTTTCTTCCTACTATCGGGATCACATGGTTTTGCAACGGAGTTATGGTGGTAATACAATATGGGCTTCTCTTCAAAAGTTGGTGACATAGTACATCTTGAAGTTAATAATGTTGAGGTGGCGAACACGACTGTTGATAGCCAGCATATCTGGACAATCAAAATGGCGAATCCGAAATGGAAAGGAAATGGGCCTTACAATATTTCTGCGTCTTCCAGTCTAGGACAAATAAAGATAACGGATGTATGGTTTGGAGACGTATGGGTTTGTTCTGGACAAAGTAATATGGAATTCGTTGTAAGTAGGGTAAGTATGTGTTTTCTAGGAAGGAGTCCACCGCTTTTGTCTTATTTATTGTAATTTTACCATTCAGGTGATTTCAGTTGTCAAATTTCTTGCGACATTTGATTAATTGCATGAACACATTTCTGCATATATGTGAGCCGCCTTTTAGAGTAATAATTTATGACACTTTTGTTGAAATGATTTAATTTGTTTAGTTGCGATTTATCGGAAAAAAACAACTGCTGTATTGAGACAGTTCTCCTTTTTTATGTTTCAGCTCATCAATACAACGGATGAATTAAATGATACTGCAAATTACCAAAATATTCGGCTTATGCATATTACACATACATTTTCCAACGTCACGAAGGGTGATATCAATCAGGCATCCGTCGGCTGGGCATTACCTTCTGCAGGTAAAAATTATGTACATAACCTATATATGTGTGTAGGTAGGTAGGTAGGTAAGTGTGCAGGCAGGTAGACAGGTCGGTAGGCAGATAGGCAGGTACGTAGTAAGGTAGGTGTCGATACTCTTAAATGTCTGACTTAAGTGATCACCATATATAATTCTATTTTGCAATTTGATTATAAACACGATAAAGCATTCTAATTTATATTCTCTTAAGAATAGATTGGTAGATCACTTGTTTTACCGTCGATGCTCTTGGGCGTGACCTTTGTATGACATATCAATTCTTGAACTATCCTATCTTTGAATTATCACTTATATGTATGAGTAAAACTTTAAATATTTTATACGTATACGTGGTATTCATTTTGCAGTTCAATTAACCCATTTTTTAAATGTATTTACCGTCTAATTACCCATTACAACAAGCTGATAACATATTTCTGCAGGACACGATTACCTTCATGCTTCTTTCATTAGATAATAGAAAAGGAGTCAAAATTACACTGATGAAAAGGATCGCATGCTAATTAAGATACAAAATGGTTGTGTAAACATAATTTCTTCTTTGAAATATGGATTTCATATCGTGTTTTTTGTGTGTAATTCTCTCCTCTTCTTCTTCCCATTTCCATGTTTAAAGAGATATCACTAATAGATTATAATTGACCGACTGCAAAGAATGAAAGGATGATATCTTATGTTGTTACTGATTCCTTATTGTCATATTTGATGCAATCAAATTTCAACGGCGAATCCCATGACCCCGTCGTCGCGTCCTTAACATACATATGTATTATGTTTTATTAACAATTCATAGCACTTTATATTAAACGCGTTTGATTATGAGATGCGTGAAGCTGACGTCTTTCAACAATGCGGCTGTGGTGTTGCTCTTTGTTGATTGACGTAAGCTACGCATATCGGCTAGTAGCGGTTTCGGCATTGAAAGCACCAAAGTTATACCGTCGATTTCTGTAGTCAGACATTTGACTGTTTCTTTGCAAAGTTCTTGGGATTTGCCCTCTCAATGGGGTTTCATTTGATCTTTAAGAGCAGAGCATTATGTAAATCGCGTTTTGATTAGATTGCATTTAATAAGGTATGTAAATCTCACGCTGTGTAGAAGCCTTTGTTGGATTACTCTTCATTTAGATGTCTGTTTCAGATTCCTTGAAGCAATTTTCGTCCGTGTGTTGGTTGTATGGGAAGTACCTGTCACAGCATTTGAATTATCCGATTGGTCTTGTACAAACCACTTGGGGAGGGACTCCGATAGAGGCGTGGTCTTCTCCAGATGCCATACACGCTTGTCCAACTACAGCGGGTAAAAGGTAGATCCACATGTTTACACCACTGAGAGAACAGGTCGTTACTTTTACCTTTTCAAGTAATTTATATTTTGCTCTCAGTCTTTTTTCTTGACATTATGCTATATAAAATGAAGAATTAAAAGTAATATAAGAAATCCAAAGTTCCTAATGATACTGAGTCAAGAATTTATCCCTTTAAGATTTATTCAAAGCAATTGAAATTAGGCCTTTCATTCCATTGGAATGCCCCTAATCAGATCGCAACAAAGCTATCATCATAACATCATAGTCTCGCAAGCGTTTTTTCTTTTTTTTTTTTGCTAATCTTACTTTTTCCACTTGATATTAAAAACATGCCAGTAATTTGCAATGACTGCTGCGTCTTCGCGATCCGTTTACCGAAATTGTCATGAATCTTAAAATGTTTGCTTTTGTTATAAAAAGTATTACTTTCCATATTTCCCTTACGTAATGATTAAACAAGCTTAAAATTACATTTCATTATTATTAATTAGTATTTATTTTGATATTTACAATATACATGGTTGTTCGACACTTTTGAGTAAGGTGGAAAGTAATACATATGCATGCACATTCTGTATTCCAGAAATGCTCACAGTACCAATGAACTGTATAACGCTATGATTTACCCTCTTCTTCGTAATACAATTAAGGGTGCATTATGGTATCAAGGTAAGACTTTTCTATAAATACATGTACAGAATAAACAAAATCAGTAAAACTTCGATGAGTCGAACTGACTCGACTTTATCGTTCTGTCGAATTTTTCACAAAGTCTCGAGATATTCCCATATACATGTATAGTAAAAGCAAAATACTGTTCTTGACTCAAAGTTGTACGAATAGAATATTTCAATGTCATGTTCACGAATATCTTTGGTCCCATCGCAATACAAACACGTAAATCACAACAAGTACGTCGAACTTAAAATTTACCTGTTGGACAGCTCAGCACATCGGTAGTTTGCACAGCTGTTTTGCTTATTATTTCGTTGCCGACTAATTAGCCTGCAGACACAGTGAATGCAAATTTCCTGATTCAATACAATGTGTATGTGTTAGGAAAAGGGGTGACATTATATGCCAACGGGAAAAATGCTGATAGAAACAAGAAACTCGACACATACATTAGTCATAGCCCCGATGACTCGAACATCGGTCCCTTGAAATTCCAATTTTCGACGTTTTCCTGTATATAAATGTTCAAAACGAGGTTAAGGCAATTTAAGCGAATACTATTGAGAAAAATTCTGATAGCTGTCAAATTTTATTGGTGGAAAAACTTCAGGTAAAACTGTACTCGACTAAGTACCATCGGCGTATTTCAGGATTTAGAGTAAGATTCTTCAGAAACTCTTTGTAAGAAACAAAACAAAGCACAACTCTTTTTATTGACGCCTATTACAACCACTTCAAATATTTAAGAAACATTTTGTAGAAATAAAGCAAAGTTTATTTCCTTTCGCAGACGAATTTCGAAAAATAATCTCTGCAGTATTACTACACAGTCTGACTGTTACAAACAAAATAATGCTACAGGGGATGATTAATGTATTTTTTTATACTTTTCAGGAGAGTCAAACTCTGGCAGAGCTTCATCATACGCTTGTCAATTTCAAGCTATGATAAGCGACTGGCGGAAAAAATTCAACCATTTTTCCTTGGGGACAACAAATAGCATATTTCCATTCGGTTTTGTTCAGGTACGCCTCTAAGAATCTATTCCTAATAATGTCAAAATGATAATGTTTTGTTGTTATATAAGTACATGTATACGGTTTTGTGGGGTAAAATTACAGTTTTGATCTATATATGTATACAGTAAAGCTTGTATATAAAGGTCATATGACGGAACATGTGGCCTCTACAGATAGATGACATTTAATAATATCCTTTAATCTTTAATTAAGTTTTCTAGTTCTAGAAAGTTTAGCTGACCGTTATAGATGTTCCATTGATACATGGATGATGTTTCAGGCATGTTCAACTGTGGCTTAGTTTTATGATATGACATTGCCGACATCGGTAATTACTGTTCCGTTACAACAGAGGAACACCTCTGTGTTTAGAATCATGGATACTTATCCACGGTATTACTTGCAACGAACTCAATAACTGAGTGACATACTATTAACTGCACTCATCTAATTTTTTTCAGCTTGCACCCACTGGTACTGGTATAGGTAGCACTCATGGGTTCTCAGAAATTCGTTGGGCGCAAACGGGAGATATAGGTCATGTGCCAAATTACAAATTGCCACACGTGTTCATGGCAGTAGCTATCGATCTCCCGGACTCAGCATCCCCATATGGAAGGTATTTTTTATTTTAAAAATTTTGTGCTTACTAAGAGGCAGTTTTATGTTTAAAATAGTTCATCTTATCCGTAATTTTAATTTCAATTTGAAATTGAGAGTTATACTTGACCTTGCATTTAATGAAAGGCCGAAGTGGAAAGACCACCTCAGATTGGGGTAATTAGTGAGTTGGCTTCCCAAGTGAGGTTGAAATAGAAATAAAACAGTCAGTGATAGATAGACTGAAATTTGATGATCTTTATTGCGATGTGGAATCGTAAGGGAGGTGCTTTTTAGGCAAGATTCCACTGCATATGTTCATTGACCTGAACTATTTAATTCTGTTGGTTGAATTTAGTAAAGACAAATGGTGAAAGTAATTTATTTGATTAATTTTCTGTGTGCTATTCCTGCATATGCTTTCTTATGAAGTAAGTAATCGTCAACATTATTTTAGTCCTGTTGTGCGATTCATTCATTATGGTTTTACCTGATCCAAAGCTATATTACATGCTATGATGGACCTTTCATGCATCAATTCAGTAATTATCATTGAATCTCTATGTTTATTGTATTATCGGGAGGATATTAGATAAGCCATAATACAACCGAATCATCAATCACTGTATCATCTCTTGATGTTGATGTTAGCTGACTTACCACAAACCCGGTAAAAACGGCTTTTCAAAGTTTTTCCAATGTAAGTTGAATGGACAAACCCATAAGATAAAAATTCATGAAAAGGAGAGGAAATATAAACCTTGAAACCAAACAAAAAGAAAATGTACTTAAGAAAGAAAGTGCACCTCGTATGGGAGTGATATCAGGTGTTCTGGGAGGATTCTGCATCTCCTACTTGCTAGCAACACCTACCAAATTATACCAATTACCTACTACAACAGTAGTAAAATTAGGTGAATAAAATACTTAGATGGAGTCAAATCTGAAATTTCGAATCGGTCTAAAGTCAGAATAGCATCCATTTAATATTTCTTTCTTCTTTAGTGTTCATCCAAGATACAAACATGACGTTGCCCGTCGTTTGGTTTTGGCCGCATTAGGGGTTGCATATTACCAGAAGGGAATTGAGTACCAAGGTCCGTACCCTAGCTCCTACTCTTTTGATAAAATTCACCACACATTAACCGTCGAGTTTGACCATGGAAGAACTCCAATAGAAGTCCGTAATAATACCGGTTTTGAGGTAAGTAAGCATATACTGAAAATAAATCTTGATACATAATCTTGTTTAATTTAAGGTTTTTGTGACCTCATAATTAACTAGAGAAAAGTTTGCCAAAGAATCATTATTAAACCCACTTACATTACCTACATTTATTCATAACATTTTCATTTAAGTCTGAGTGTAAACAAACAGCGTATCTATAGAAAACAATTTTGTCAGATAGCTTTATACGGTGCATATTCATCGAATAAAACCTTTTGCTACATATTATATGTTCAAAGCATGATTTTAAAAATTATTTATGAAGAAAACTACATTTATTCATTTTATCGAAGGTTTGCTGTGTAACACATAGAGCCCATTGTACGGATTTTGAACACGCATGGATGTATGTACCTATTAAGTCTCATTCTACGTCAGATGTCTCCTTGGATACAAGTTCATGTGCATCCAATCATCACATTGGAGGCGTCCGATATGCCTGGCGAACAAGTCCATGTGCGCTGAGACAATGTCCTATATACGGTCGGGACACCAGCCTCCCTACACCACCATTCAAATATCTCGCTAATGTTCACTAAGCTCCGTATTTCAAAAATATAAATAAAATTTGGTATAGAGAATCAGTGTCTAATTATTGTTTTAAGTCAAATGTACATCATATGTGTTCTTCAAGACGTGTTTCCTTGTTTGGGAAAACTCCTGTTTCAAGCCTTAGTCATTTTGCGATGCACTTTTTATGTTTTGCAAATGGTGCAAAAAACTAATATCCGTGGGTATGTGCCAGTGTTGCGATTATGATAAATGCCGTATATCGAATCAGGCTTTATATAATATTTTCATCTTTAATTCTATGAGACAGAATTCCATCAATCATGTTCGATATTATGAAATTAGACATGAGTTGCTTTAGACGGAATTTTCTGTTTCTCCACATTTTAATGGTCGTGTCGTAAGGACCCGTTTCCCAGCCACTTTCTCACATGGTATATCCTTGGTACTTTAATCCATTTTGTAACTAGTTTTTGCACTGACATCAGGCTTCTATTTCAGTCAGCTTTATTACAATGATATATTTGCAATTGGCAAATGTGTCGTTCATTTTGCTTACAAAGCTGTCTCTAGGTCAGTTACCCAACCGGAAGTTAGTTTATAAAAAAGTATTTCATGAAAAATTTAATCAATGTAAATTTCTTCAGACACATCTTGTACAAGAAAACACATGTTATAAACTCACCGGAAGATGTCGTAAAAATGATGTAGGGAATTCATACCGTGAACATTAATATGATTTGTATAGATATGATAATCTATCATTGAGAATGTTTGGCTTTTATTGAAAATCAAAGTGAAAATTGTATGCAGGTATATTTGGGATATCTGTGATTTATACATGGGTTCCAGAGGTTTTGAAATCTATTCACGTTTGACCTCTTAAAGTTTAGATTGGTCATATTAAGTATAGATTAAAATATTGAATGTTGGGAAGATCTATTTAGAAAAAAAGCTTAGTCAATCACACAAGACTTAAGATTTACCGAGATATTTCAATGTCGGATACTTCAAATCCGGTGGTCGCCATTTCGCTTTAAATGCAACTTTAAATGCAATAATTGTTATATCTGTTTCCGAGCGACTGAAACTAACGGAATGTTTGGGTTTTGCTATTTAATCGTAGACCTTCAATGGTAATCAGATAACTTTTCACATACTGATAAGCCATATACGAAGTATAAAGCGATTGTATATTTATATGAATTAATAAACCTTTTTCTTGGTATATAAAGAAATTATGTACACATTCAAGAAGATACTGATATATGATCATGTTGTTAAATAAATACATACATTTACTGAAGGGAACAAACATTCTAGACAGATACACAAATTTAGGACCTAATGAACAATTAAAGACATAAAGGTCAAGCGCACACTTATATAACTATACTTTGATAAGAATAACAGGTATATGTAGGTCGTTCTGAGACTCTCTGTTACACTATCAGAGACATCAGGACACAATGGAGTACTTACAGGCCCTCTTGGCGATTGCTCTGTTCCTTACTGCCGTTACAGGTATGTTGGTTTGTTGTATTGTTCTTGAACGTCCCACTCAAGAATCTTTCACTTGTATGGAGATGTCAATGTTTGTCGGTGAAGGGCGACAAATTTTGCATATACTCGACACTTACGGTCATAGGAAAGGGAGGGTTCTTAAATATGTTATGACATGAGACCTCGGATTTTTCTGTCTTACCCGAAAGTCAGGGACAGCAAACCGTGACATGGCTCGAATTTGAACCCCAGTCCTATCGATTCGAACTCAAACGCTAACCACTAGGCTATGGTGGCTCCTACATGTAAGTCTACAATACGTCCCTATTAAGTAAGTGGTTCATAATTAATAAAGTAAACTTTTCCCTTCATAGAATATATGAAGAACATAAGCATAGCTAGCTATTTATTTATTGCAAGTTTGCCAAGGAAATAAAAAGGCAAAAATGGAAAACATCTTAACATTTATTGAAACTTGTGAATCTAGTATTGTTGATCGCTCTTCCTGTACCAGACAACTCTGTCGAACATCCAATCTTTTCGTACAAATAAGCTCGATTCAAAAGTCAAGGAACTTTTCTTTTTTTTAAATGAAATACAGAATTTGTAAAGGATAATATCCATGAGGCCATTGGTCTGAATCCAAAGCACTACTCAAGAGAACGCTAACAAATATTTGCAGTTTTGGACTCAGACAGCCGTTCGCTCATCTGCGTCAGTGTAACACATGTTAACTGAGAAACAAGTCAACAGTTACATGATGCTATTTGTCTTTTGCACAGGTCAGTCACCACATTTCAGCTTTTCTTCCTACTATCGGGATCACATGGTATTGCAACGAAGTCATCATGGTAATACAATATGGGGCTTTTCTTCAAAAGTTGGTGACATAGTACATCTTGAAATTAATAATGTTGAGGTGGCGAACACGACCGTTGATAGCCAGCATATCTGGACAATCAAAATGAAAAATCCTCAATGGAAGGGGAGTGGTCCTTATAATATTTCAGCGGTATCAAGTCTAGGGCGAGTTCAGATAACAGATGTATGGTTTGGAGACATTTGGGTATGTTCTGGACAAAGCAACATGGAATTCATTGTAAATAAAGTAAGCATATGTCTTCTAGGAAAGAGACTACCGCGGTCATCTTATTCATAGTGGTTTTACCATTTCGATAATTTCAGTTTTCAAAGTTCTTGCCATAATTGATTAAATCACCTCATTTCTGCATACATATATGTCACCTCGTTGAGTTATAATTTACAACACATTTCCTTAAAGCGATAATATTTGTTTGAAAACTATTTATGGAACTAATTGCTCTGGCGTTGTATTGAGAAAAGTTTTCATTTTATGTTTTAGCTAATCAATGTTACAGATGTATTAAATGATACTGCGAATTACCAAAGAATTCGACTTATGCATATTCCGCATTTATTTTCCAATGTCACTAAGAGTGACATCGATCCTGCATCCATAGGATGGTCATTCCCTTCTGC
Source organism: Pinna nobilis (assembly GCA_016161895.1). Taxonomy (NCBI): domain Eukaryota; kingdom Metazoa; phylum Mollusca; class Bivalvia; order Pterioida; family Pinnidae; genus Pinna; species Pinna nobilis. Next base: position 2,909 of record JACSZP010003343.1, on the reverse strand, counting down.
AGGTAAAATTTATATACAAATATATACTGACAACCTGTTTTAAGAGACCGTCGAAGTTAATTTGTAATAATAATTTTAAAAAGTGTCACATATGACAGGTGATCTCTTAATGTCTCTTAATGCAGGTGGTTTATATAGGGGAAAAAAGCATTTTGGGAACCATACATATTTAGGTCACATAGAACAGTCTTTTATTTCAGTGGGTTGCTAAGGCAGGCTAGACTATAAGTGTTCATGTGTGTGTAGGTAGGTAGGTATCTTAGTGCTTGAGTTTTTAATCCAAGTCGTGAAAATATACAAAAAAAATCATTCTACACTGTGAACACAAGCACGATAAAGTACGTCGAATTATGGCCCCTTGAGATTTGATGGGTAGGCGTCTACTTGTTTCGCAGTTGGTGCACTTTGACGTAACGTACGCATGGCTTATATCTATTGTTACGCAATCTTAAAATTAGTATGCATGTATGCATATTTTATGTGTATAAACAATTAATATGATTCATTTTCCAATTCAATTAACTCAATTTTTAAATTATTCTAGTTACTACCTAAAAACTTATTACTATGATTATAATCCAATTTCCTCCAAAGGGAAGTGTCCTTGTACATATATTATTAAAAAGAGTGTTTTAATAGAGTATCGTGGAAAAACAGTGTTTTATGATATTTGTTATAACTTATCATTATGAAATTAGAAAGAAGATTCTTTTTTAACTTTCAGTTAGATTCAGCATTATCGTTTATGATTACTTTTTAGAGACTTGATAGCAAAATGTTTCATGACGATATTAGCTTCACGCTTCTTTCATCAGATATTAGATCGGAATCAACATCCCTTTGATGAAATACAGTTTACGACAATTAAGATAAACAGAATGCTCGAACTTACTTACGGTTTCACTGTGGTTTGTGTAACTCAATTTTTAGTTATTCGCGTAAATGTGTATATTACTGTTTGTAGTGTTGTCCGCGGTATTGTCTGTCGTTGATTTATTGAATTTGGGATGTCCTTTGATATCTTTTACATCCCCTTTCTTTTTATACATTATTTTGTCTTTGAAATTTGAATTCCATATCTCGGATTTGTACTTATATTTTTCATTTTTCTTAATTTACAATTAAAACTTTAAAAAAAATAATCTTTTCAAAATATAAATGACTGACCGCAAAGAAAAGTATTGTGTCTGTACTTAAGTTTATACTAAAATTTATTGAAAGTTATTGACATGGACTGTACAATGAAACTTTCTAATTAACATGAAAATATTTTTTCAGATTCCTTGAAGCAATTTTCGTCGGTGTGTTGGTTGTTTGGGAAGTACCTGTCACAACATTTGAATTATCCTATTGGTCTTGTACAAACCACGTGGGGAGGGACTCCGATAGAGGCGTGGTCTTCTCCAGATGCCATACACGCCTGTCCAACTACAGCGGGTAAAAGATAGAACCTTATGTTTAAACCACTGAGACAACAGATAACTGTGCAAAACGCACCTATGAAATGAAAAAGCACGTTTGGAATAAAACAAAAACTCCAAAGGTCCTTATGATGGCGGAAACGATAAACTGAAAATTTATTCAAGGTCAATGAAGTTATTCATTCTTATTTTTGCGGCCTATACAAGTTCAGATCCAGGTCGCAACAACATTGTGAAGTTATGATATTAAAACCTAGTAAACATTATTGTCCAATTCGCATTTTTTCGAACGAGACCTTCAAAACCGTGGCTTTTGTCAAAGAACATGTTAGCAGCATAATTATCATAATCATAATTAACATAAATCTGAATTGGGCTTAATATGAAGGCCTGGATCTGCCTTGGGTTTCGTCTTCTTGTAGGTATAAGATTCTAGGATAGGGCCTCTCATGATGAAGACATGTCTATGAATCGAAGGTGCATCTATGGGCCTAAAACTATACGAGTAAATCGGGTTGTAAAAAGTATGAATTTTCATTTTAACTATATGCAAGAAATCAACATGCTCAAAAATTATTTTCAGGATGATGTATCAATATACGAAAGTGTTTGAATATTTATATTATATCATTATTTCTATTTGTATGTTATGTATTCTTGAATAAGGTGGTTGGTAGTGCATATATATTATGTATTCCAGAAATGCTCGCAGTACCAATGAACAGTACAACTCTATGATTCACCCCCTTCTTCGTAATACAATTAGGGGCGTCCTATGGTATCAGGGTAAGACTTGTGTAAAATATAAAATCATTCGCTGTTGTTTTGATATGTTATAATTTATATATAATTTTAAACCCAATTTTTAAATTTCTCAGAAGTAGAATCAGAATTTTATTTTCATTTATTTAGAAAACAACTTACAAATTATCTGAAGTCTCAAGCTGATTAGCACTCAGCTAATACGGACCAGGAAAAAGTTCATGTACAATGTATTCGGAGTGCATGCAAGACATGGTGATATATGTTAGGTGTAACACGTGCTGGCTTACGTATCATAGATACAGAAAATCTCTTTTTCATTACCTTTGGACAGTGACTGTTGTCTGCATTATCACCGTTAATAATGAAATTTTTACTCAAATAATATTCATTAAGAAGTACAATATCAAATTTTCTTGCAAAGTGATTTAATGTATCTCAAACTCAATCCCAAACAAACATATGCTTTAAACTACATTGACAATTTGACTACGGGGGGGGAAATGGATGATTGAGTTAGTGGGAAAAAGATGATCAGCTGTCAAAATAAAAAAACAATGTGCCGCTTTCATTGCTGTGTTTCATTGCAATGAAGATTCAATGAAATTTGATAATAAGGTAAAATCCTTTAATCTAGGCTCCTGTCAATATCCAATTAAATGTTTAGCCTCGGACAATTGAAGGTGCAGATCGTCAATGTGAATATGTTATATACACCCGAAGTTC
>JACSZP010003342.1:7616-19598 GCA_016161895.1 Pinna nobilis | reverse complement strand
TTGCAGGGTTGTTAAGTTAGTCAATTACGAATTTATTAATAAAAATTCTATTTTAGAGTTATTACAACCACAAATTTAACCATCGATAAGTTCATACTTAAAATTAACTACGAGTTAAACTATTGTGCAACTCGGTCCAGGTCTCATATGTGACGTGGTCTTCCTACGATGTTCCACTGTAATTCGAAACCCTTTCCCTATCTTTTATTCATCTTTTTCATTAGAAACGAACGACCAAAAGTTCATACAACATTCAGAATCAACAATGGCATATTTTACTAAATTTCAAGTCTATTGATATGTACTTTTTATCACCAGACGTACAAAGTTTTTCGTGACAACACATTTTCCTTTATTCGTTTTTTGATATATTAATCTCAATTTTGATAGACTGTTTGTATATTTCTGAAGAGCATTTCATGTATTAAGTTTGGAGTGCTTATATTCAGATTTCTTCACACTTGTTCCTTTTGCTATAACAGTTTCGATTCAAATGACTGGACAATTGAAATTTTTGTTCTTTTGATAAGCAAGAGTCTCAAGTTCTTTCATAAAAGTGATGATTTTTAAAATTGCATGTGTATTTCTCATTTGATATAAAACATAATATCCCTGTTTCGTTACTGGCGCCTTGAAGTGGAATAAAAACCGCAGTGCAATTGTACTGAAGCTCGTAAGTGGTTTTTGAGTCCATCTCTCAGTTGGTCTGAAGGGCTATACAGTCCCCACTATCACACCCCTTTCGCCGTCAAGAATAGGGAATGGTGTACATAAGATGTGCTCAGAAGGGAAGCGAGAAAACAAATGTATACATGTATACCAACGTGTCATTTCTTTTCCCTGTTAGAACCGTGTTCATTTTCTAAAGAACAGTGTCAATGCGCTTATTTCAATATAAAGAATTGAATAATGATTAAATTTTCAAGTGTTATTTTGTTAGATTTATGAAAGTTGAATTTGTATCTTTAGATTAACACAATAAGTAAAGTAGCAGGGAAATATACTTTGCTTCGACCTCGTCTTATCTAATTGTGATTTTGACTTATTCCTTCATCGAATCAAAGACTTTCCCCATCCATGAGTTTATTGTATAACTTTTATTGGAAAAAAAATGTTCAAAGAAGTTTATCAAAAATAGTATAAGTATGAATGTATAACATAGGCAAATATAAGAGCCACTAGTACTGTAGTTTGATCGTTAAGGACAGTGAATTGGAGCATATTATATATATTCACATAAAAACCCTTCGACTTAAATTTCACGAATTGTCTTTTGTTTTGTTTTTAAATAAGACTATTTAGATTTGTTTTTGTAATATGATGGCATCCTGCTTACTGTGTTTTGATGTTAAAGGGCACCCCACGGTTTCCAAAAGAAAAATCGCTAAAAAGTTTATATATAAATATAACTGTTGTTCTAGTTTATGCAAGCTTTTATGTTAAAGTGTAATGGTCCAAGTACGTTGGCATTAATCAGTACTTTCTGAGGACACATTTAGGGTGAGTTGTATACTTTCATTAGTTCGCAGTTATCATATCATTTTTCGCGGTAAAAACAAATTCGTGTTTGATAGCAGCTATATTTTAAACAAAGTGTTAAGGTTTCAGTTTCTAAATAGTATGACAAAATTTTGATGCATTCAAATTTGTACACATACATGTAGTTTCTGAATTGAGTGTAAGTATACTCCAACACATTTTGATTGCCCAGGTGTCTGTATCTGTCTGTCTACGTGGTAACGTTACGTCTGTCGGTGTTGAATTCAGTTTCTGTCTACAAAAGATGCGAAAAATGCTCGAATAGACACAAAAATGCCTCATTGATGTTTTTCAAGGTATAAATATTATTCTATAGAATATTAAGTCTATGCAAAAACGTAATTTTTAAAAAGGAAAATGGAAAACGTGTCGCTATGACTGATTAGGTTTACAAATCATTACTCATCAATTCTTTTTCGTTTGTCTGATATTGGCTTTTAACGCCGTCTTTAGACAGATCTAGCCGAGCGTCGATTTGTAGCAACGCAAATGTCCCATCAAATATAGAAGTTAATGAATATTTATACTAACACTATACCAGTGAAGTGTGTAAAATGATCATTCATTTAAGAACCTAAAATAAACACTACAGCATCACATCTAAACATTTATTTTCATTAAATGATGCATCTGATGGTTTAAATGACAATTACATCCGACTTTGAATTACCCGGATAATGTATCACTACTTCCGCATCTTGCTCCGTTTCCGGTTCGCAATTTACACACATCGGTGCCATTTATTCTTCGGTTTAGATACTGGCTTCATTTATTGTAATTACAGTTAGCATACACAAAAACATCACAGTTAGATGAAAAATCGATGTGTAGTCATTTGCGTTTAATCTTCTGGTTTTCCTTTTTTTCAAATCTAAAGTGTTACGATCTTTTTCACGGTTTCTACATGGAAAAGATTAATTTGAATGCGTAGTAAATGAAATCGTGAAAAAAAGCAATATCATTGGCAACAATTTACAGCTGGTTCGGCAAGATATCCTTTGTCTATCAGTAAACAAAACTGAAATTCTCCAACATTCGCTTTCATATTCGAATGATTTGCTGACATTTCCCTGAAGTTGTTTTTACTTCATGTTAGTCAAAAGACCATAGACATTACGCCCTCTATACTCTGTAATACACAACAACGAAATAAAAACTTTTCAAAATAACCTCAATCCCAGAAGTTTAATGTTCTCAGTCGCATAAAATGAAACGCGAGCAATATGTGTATTTTGCCGATTGTTTATCGCTTATTTTGCAAACATTTGCATACTGTCATCAAATTTGTTCACTTGATAGAGAGGGTGAGCTATTTTGATGAAGTCAGTGATAATAGCATTGCTAATTCAGTGGTTTCGTATGACAGAAACTCTGGTACAATGAAGCATTAGCTTGATTAACCCATAATAGGCGAGTAACATAAGACCTTTTGTCAATTATTTTGGGCACCATTGAAAAGGTCAGATATCGATGAAATGTTCAATAAAAACGGTGACAATAACGACCTCCTCGATTACAAACGATAATGTTCGCTTCTAACGTTAAGTGTGAAGTTCATATTACACTTAGAAATTATTAAACATTATGCAGGGTATATTCAGAGGGGAACACTAGCTTTAACAGAGATAGATAGTGTCACTTTGTTATTTGCCACCGTAATACAGCCTTGATTTTAACATGTGCGGGGGTTTATCGTTGGTGTTCTCGTTAAAAGGACTAACATGAGTAGTTCATTTCATGCACATCACGACGAAGATTAAAACAGTGATGAAGATAATGATTAACGTTAAGAATGATGATGATGATGATGATGATGATGATGATGATGATGTAGACCATGTCATTCCCATGGTCTGCATACGGTCTGGTTCCTAGAGACGCGCCCATTTCTGAATAAATATGTCTGAATTATTATCCCTTTATGTATAGAAAAACTAAAGCAAAATATTTTTTATAGCCTGTAACAATTAGTGATTCCATTTAAGAATGGTGGTTTTTATTATATCATTGGGGATATGTTCTATTCAATTTGTCGTTACTCTAATACCGTCCTATTGTTCTCGTTAATGGTAATTACCCAATATGGCATATTTTCAAATTCCGAGTGATATGACGGATTTTGCACTTAGAGCAGGAGTTGCTTACTCCTCCTGGATATCTGATCCCCTTCCTATTTCAATGGGGTTTTTGTAGAATTGTCTGCTAGTAGCATGACCATGTAGTGGTATGTTGTCCGATTTATAACTTTAATGCCCCCTTGATATCTCCCAACTCTTTTTTTCAAAATTGGTCTAAGCCATATGAAGAGCAGTGATACGTGTATTTAGAAAAACGTGATACCTTTTGTAACCGGCCAGACACTCTATATACATTAATATCTACCTTGAAACACCTTTACTTTGATGGTTTGAAATTCAAAGAGAAGATTGAGACATTTTCTGAAAATATGGTGAGTGAATTATTGATTTGACAAAATGAAAAATTTTGGTATTAACAAATTCCCACCTACATGCATGTAAATGACAAAGATGAATCTACGTGCACTCTGTTTAATTTTTATATACAATTTTCGATCAGCGCGCATTTCATTGTATTAAGCTATGTAAACTCTGATGCTTGTACAAATTGCAGTGTCGTCATTTCATTAAAGGTAAATGAAAATGGATGACACAGCACACGACTGTCTCGGTTTACGTATCATGTTCATTTCTTTAGTCCTATTGTGTCAATTTACCTTACATTCTAAACGTAAAAAGACAAATAGTTCATACAAGATTACCTCTCTGGATCACGCACAAATGTCACATTCCTAATTATTTAATGGAAAATCCATTACACATAATCCGTAATGTACATATCCAATGAGTGCCTGTCATTTCGTGGCCGGATTGTTAGTTTACTAATAGGTACAAAAATCTAATCTGCGGGAATCGTTTGACTTCGTTATGTGAACAGAAGTTTTGTTTGGAAAGATAATGATGTAATTGATGATGAATTTAATTCTGTACATTTAATACCAGCTTCGTATGACGTACACATTAAATTGGGTGATGTATAAACAGCGATAGGTTCCCCGGTACAGTATCACGATGTAAGCTATAAAAAAGCTTTTTATTTCGATATTTCGAATTAATGTCTGATCGTGCTGTTGCTGCTGCTAGATTTATGGTTATACCACTAACATTATTCTAGCCATATCGTGGCAGTATCAAGCCGATACGGCCTTCAGAAAATTTATATTGTCAATGTCAGTGTCTATAATCTATGCAATGAAAGATATTACGGTTACACGTGACCTCTTGTTTGAAATCTCTTTCGGGGTGTTTTTTCATAGTTCTTGTTTGAGTGTTAGGTTTTCTATGACTTTTGTTGCTGTTGTTTTTTATGTGAAGAACATGAATATAAATCAAAATAAAATGTATACTGGTACAAGATTGTTAGTTATTTCAACGTAAGATTTTTATGAAAAGACGCAGAAATTTTCAGAAATATAGTACGTGGTTTATCAGCGATGTTTCACGGTTGTTTTATAATATTACCGACAAAACTGTTGCTTTACCTTTGCAGGAAAACTTATGTACATATACTCTTAACGATGTGTGTATAATTTAGCATTTTTACACAACATCCAATAAAAATGAAAATGATTTGGATAGATCAGATCGCATGCAATGAATTTTTCTTCCCTTCAAATATCTCCATCTTTACTCTCTTTTCTCTACTGATTGCTAGAGACTCTGAGTGCAGAGAGACAATTGCTTTATCACCTGTTTATACACGCAGAGCCAGTTATATTGAAATCACGACGAAATGTTCTGTTCGTGTTTAAAATCAGTATCGAGGAATCAATTATGATAACACGAAATGAACTTCCTATGTAGATTATCTCCATTAGCCGGCAAAACCTGTTAGTGTAATAGTGATAACTTCCGGTCGGAGTAATACGGGTATTGGCCTTGTATTTCCGGAATTAGCATACCTCTCTAATAAGCTAACATGCAACAAAGATGGCTACTGTATGATAGTCATGTTAAAATCACTCTGATTTGAATTGTAGATTGGTGCGACGTTAGTGGTTGTTGGTAATATCATTTGATGCCTTTGGTATGGTACTCGGAAAAACTTAAGTACCGATCATTCTTTTTACTCACATATATAAGGTTACTTTGATATTTTTAAAAATGTTAATCATATTTTATGCTTAATCATAGCAAAAGATTATTCAAAAACTTAATAACTGTAATAATCAACTGCCATTGTTATAACTATTAATAGTGATTATGATGATGATGATGATCATGATGATGATCATGATGATCATGATGATGATGATCATGATCATCATCATCATTTTTATTATTATTTTCTTTTTATTATCATCATAATCTATATTCGTTTATCCTGATGATATAAAACACAGGATATTCAAAATTCGAAAGAATATGACAAGTTTGGAATGGTAATGGTCTTTAAAAAATTAAGAACAATTGCGAATTTCGAACAAATATGAGACGAAAGGGTATTTAAATGGTTAATATTAGTCTCACAAGTAAAACGCTTGGTTCATCCGAGTTTGAGTGCTCCAACGTAGGTGCTTGAATTTGCTAAATCCAAAATGGTTGCTGAGTATTAAAACATGGGAAAGTAAGATTGTATTTTGTTGTGTGTCCAAAGACACGTGATATGTTAAGAAAATGTTAATTTCATTCCTTTGTAAGTCTTGTAGGATAAATATTCTATTAACATAAATGACAAAACATAAATATCAAACAATATAGATCTAATTTTGATAATACTTTTGAAATTTTGTTGAGCAGACGTCTTCCGGTGTTGAGCAAATACTGCGACCGTTCCATCAAGCGTGTAGATTCATACTGCTTGAACTCACAGAAAGGATTGCAGTGCAGGTGTCCAAAAATAGAATTTATTTTATAAATTTCAATTACGGCGCAGTTTTTCCCCATACATATAAACTACATTTTGTAGTTTTCTGGCCCTATCATTACCACTGATACAGACACTGCGTGTACCAAGAATTTCTTTTAGTTTATGATGAGTGAATCAGTTTCCAATGAGATCCTTCGTCTACCATGGGTCACAAGCAGAACGAGGGATTTATTGAGCTGCTTTGCTAGTACTAGAGATGATGCATTTAAGTATTCCTCTAAACTGGCCCATTATTCGTCCTCAGATGAATTTCAGCATATGTTGGCAAATATTGATTTACAAGATCACCCGATATGTGACCATCAATAGGCGAAATATAAATGATACAATTATCAGTGATGTGGTTTCAATGACAAAGTCGCGACACGACGACGCATTTGACTTGATTAACAAAAATAATATGAACCTCAGTCGCCTGATTAAAATCACTTGTGAAAATGTCAAATATTATGTAGAAAAACACAACCTCATTACCAAATTGCACAGAGAAAAGCGGTCATTTAGCATTACGGAAAAACACTGTTTTTGGTTGAAAACCAAAACTGGTTAGATAGCTGATAAACACGACGATGCATTGCATGCATTATGTATATCGAAATGAACAAAGCAATCGCCGAAATCTAGTGAGTGCTTGAACAGGGGAACAACAGATAAGCATAGGAAGCGATGAAGAGAACCTCTGCTAATTGATGAGCTTTTTAGCGAATTATTTTGCTTAATTCAAATGATACGCGCATCAGACAAGTTTCTCTCTTTCTTTTTTTCTTGTATTGTTTATAAAAATATACTTACCTCATTATGTTTTGCTTTCCAAAAAAATCCAATGTTAATTAATCAATTGTAGGATTTTCAAGGAAATTACATAAAATGAACTTCTTTCAAACGCCAAAATACCAATGTGAATGCATAAAATGAAAATACATTAACAGACTAGCAAGGATATTATAACAAATTTAGTCTTATTATTATTCATATAATGGTCATATTTCTACAAGAGGTCAGCATTCATTTTGGATATTTTACTGGCCTTAGAAAACATATTATCATATTTCTCTTGAGGGAGGCCAGTGGAGATCATTTGGAAAGCAGAGCCTTTCTGATAATTTTTTTTTTCAAGAACCTTCCCAATCACTCCGGAGTGGTGTATGTTATGTAATGGGATTGTGTGTTCTTTACTATAACCGCTGTGATTGCGATATGCATTAATTTCCGGCAATTATTTACAATTGATCGGATACATGCATATCAAACTGTCGTTGTCGTTTTCGTTTTATTATATGAAACCCATGCTTGTTCAATTGATATAATCTTTCAAAATCTACATAATTATAATTATATTTTTTAACTCCTCTCTCTCTCTATCCTTTAAAATTTGTTTTGGTCATTTGTATTTGATACCATAAACTCAAGAATCCTACAGTCATATGGTGGTGGGATCATAAGGTTTATATTGGTAATTGGGGGGGTGGTAATTAGGAGTACATTTAACAGTGACGAAAGACAAAAAACCTGTCTTGAATCTGACAATTGATATCAGGTCATGTGTTTGACAGAAGCCGATTTTCGGATTTTCAATTGTGACTGCAAGCACTGGTCAATCTTAAGCAGTATGTCACTCTTTCTCTAATATTATATAATTTTGCGGTTTTATGACGACGTTGAGTACTAATGTCCATCCAAATTATCCGCCATAACTTGATAGAAATTATTCACTCTTTGTGTCTGAGAATGCAATATGTTTGTATGTTCTAGATGCGTTCCTGTCCTACCTTACGGAACTAAATCTTTCAGCTTGAAATTCAACACATGTACAAATGGTTGCCATGGATTCCGATTATGTATAATCGTTTAATGAATGTAACTGTGAACCATAGAAAATGTATCAATTCCATGATTCCATGTATTTTTCTGTAGTCACATGACTTACCTCAATATCGAATAGCATACCTGTTTCAACAAACTAATCTTTGTATTCTCTAAAATCAAACCGCACGAGTACCCTAGAGAGAAAAAAAATATTTCAACAAAATGAAATACATGCATTGTCTGCCGGATTATTAGTGCCATGGAAGACCCCTAACATTATCTCTATCCAGGAATGAAAAGGAAATCGTTTTTGTTGTGATAATTTCAATGACCAAAAGAAAAGAACAGAACATCATACCGCCATCTTTACAATTAATAGCCAGGATTAAAGTACTTTATTTCGGTAACTTCCGGTTTTTCATGTTTGAGATAATACGGATTGGAGTTGCTATGTCTCATTTGTCCGCTGAATGATGAGAAGTTACCGATGCGGTTAATAAATAGATGGTAACCATTTAAATGGTATGTTCGCTGAACATTCACACATAATACACTAATTAATTGATACAGCGCTAGAAAATGACCTGTCTCTTCAGAACGGAAACCATCGAACTCGACCGATTTATTTAATCATGAAACATTGTTACCGTATCAGTCGGCCGATTCCCAGCCTTACTTTTATCGTTTTTCAAATTACCAAGAAAAGATACTTTGGCCTTTTTTCATAAAACATCGTACAATTAAAATCACCCATAAGTCGTAAATGCTTACAATTTCAGAAAGAAATATTTAACAAACAATAACATTTTTACATACATTTCATGATCCAATTCTTATTAGCAAATAAAATCAAATTTCATGATCAGCAGATCATTTTCATGTTCAAAATATGGCATTACGGCAAATTAATAAACTTACGACTACGAGCGATACTATTCTTAATTCATTTTTGGGAAAGGGGCCTAGATTTCTCATTGAAAACTTATCGTATCCCAGTGGCTAGAGCACAGTACTAAATATATCAAGATATCATGATTGAACCAGGGATCCTAAGGGATCGTAGTTAATTCTAACTAAGTGTGAACGTTTATTCAGCATGCCAGCGTAAGAAGTCCTCCATTGTGACAGAATGGATAGAATATTGCACAACAATCCTTTAACCTCTCACCCTGGAAACCTGTTTGTAGCCAAGGTTAATTATGTTCGAAAGATTGCCAATCTACGAGCAGGTCAAAGGTGGGAACAATTACGACCTCGACCACTATTCCGCCAAAAAATAATTGCGTCACCCAATGAGTGACAGATTTTTTTTATGTAGCGTAGATAACAGACAAGCAAACTGTTGATGTTGTTGTTGTATTGCTTTTAACGTTCACCAAAGAATATTTCACTTATACAATGTAAAGAGACGTCATCGAATGTCAATGAAGGTGTTCGAAATTTTGACTCATGATCAGTATTTTGGATTTCGGTCTTTATAGCATCCCATCTGAACAACAATTTTGCTTCAAATGTCCGAACGTTTTGGCGATTCTACAATTGTTTTCTATGACTTCTTCACCTTTGTTTCAAAACCGGAATAAAATGTATGGTCCCCATGTCGATGATTTAGACTCCAGTGCACAAGGTGAACACTTTAAACATTATGTCATCGAAATAATTCATGTAAATTGTATCTATTGAGCGTAGATATAAGAACATTTCAGTAAAAAAAAACGAACGGTGAAGATACCAAGAGAGAATTCAAAACCGACAGACAACACCATCACTAAAACAAAAAGAGACAATACTACAAACAGTAATCCATGCACCAACGTATAAACTAGAAATAAAGTTACACGTACCTCCCCCTCCCAAGAAATTCAGGGATGAGTTCAGGTGCCCCAGAAAGGTAAGTAACTCCTCTTCTACGAACGGTACCCGTCGTGTCTTCTATGTATTGAACCCAGGAATACGTGTATGCTATATAAACGTTGAAATATAAGTATATCTGTATACATTTAAAGAACTGAGGTAAAATAATACCAGTCTATACCATAATGTTAACAACTAACGAGAATTCGATCTTGGTCCCAGTACATGAAAAAGGTGTGTCTGTAAAAGCAAGCGATCTCCTGAGCAAGCCTGTCTCACGATAATAAGAAAAAAAGGATAAGTTACTGAGTGTAACGAATAAATGATATCCGTAATGAAAAAGATCCCATTGTCCAAGAACTTAAAAAAGTGAGATGAAGAAAACAAAACTCTATCTGAAATATGCTTGTGTTTGGAAAGTAGCGTGTGCCAGTCAATGCTAAATTGACGTTCATAACTCGTGTTCTTAACAATTTTCATAAACAAACGTGGGTCATTCTTAGAATAAATGAATGTATCTTTAAACACACATTATTTTATTTATGACAATATCAAAGTATGCCCCTAGTAAATGCATTTATAAAATGAATCAAATTTCTCATCTCAATTTTGGATCATTATTCCTCAGACTCAGTACAAAAACTGTAATTGTGCATCTGTGCATCCAAGCTTCAGATATGTGGGAAAGTTTAGCACTCGAGTTTGTCTTAAAACAGCCTATCACATCTGTATTATGTTAGTGTTTGCTCGGATCGAACCGTCGTCCCACTTATCAATTGAATGCCTTGCTATACTGCACAATAGAGAAAATAGCTCTGCAAACTGGTTTCGTGTACAACAATCGCTCTTTCTGACTTTCACTGAATGCCGAGGGGTACTTGAACATCATCAGGTCTTGTGATTTTTCCTTTGCACTCAGTAACGCCTTTTAACGAAGAAAATATTTGTAGAAAGCCTTTTTGAATAATTAGATAGCAAATTTTCGAAAAAACAAATACCTTACTGTATTTCACTTGATAAATTGAAAAATACGCTGGCTGCTTTTTATTGGTGAGAGTGTGAAGTCATCATGCCGTGATTGCTTAGAAGGTTCGAGTGCCTCTTGAGATTCTTCTGAACCTTAATGCCTCTTAGTTATACATCCCTATTGTCCATATTTTCTATTGAATCTAAGAACATAAACATTATGTAAAATATTAACTGTGGGCTTTAGTTTAGTTTTAGTGTCATAACTCCTTCACAATGATTGTAGTTATGTTTGTTTATTACAATATATCCCATGTGAATTTGTCAATTTCTTTCGCAATCCATTTTTTATGTATATTATTTTATTGAAGTTTGTTTAACATTTCACATGGATGAATAAGATTTTGTACATGAATATAAGGTAGCACTGTGTGTCTAATTAAATACTGCCACCGTAACTTATTAACTGTCATAAATGACATTTATATCAAGTGTAAATTAAGTCAAATATGTACTTTTATCTACATTTATCTTTTATCACTATAAGACCTGTATAATGCAGTCTATAATTTAAGTACCCAGCCTGTGATTATTTACTTTTGACTTCTGTTAAGACGTTGAATAAAGAAGTTATAACTATAATAGTGGTATTTAACATCTATCAATATATTATCGATGTATACAAGACATTTAACTCCTCATAAACCAAATACATATATATTATTTCTATATCTTGTGTATCATTGTAATCATCATAATACTTGCTTTATATAATCAGCTTTCTTATTAAATGAGTTCAAGGATTATTAGTTTTCTAAATATGTTATTTATCAATCCATTATATTTATCATCATCATCATCATCATCATC
>JACSZP010003331.1:0-28634 GCA_016161895.1 Pinna nobilis | reverse complement strand
ATATAAAACTTGTCATTTTGGTTACTTTTCTATAATTGGTCTAAATGTTAAGTTCTTCTTGAATGTTTATATCGATCAGATTGGTTTAATTAAACGTCAGGATGAGACAGTAAAAACCGAGGTCCAGTGTCACAGTAGGTATTGGTACGTTAAAGAACCGTCCCTGCTCTACGTCCAGCAGTGCCGAGCATAGGCAAAATTTGTAGCCCTTCAACGGTACATGGTGACGTCTTCATATGAGTGAAATATTCTTGAGAAGGACGTTTAACAACAATACCATAATTAAACATCATTGAATATTTGTGATAGCGGCTCTATTATTTTCTTTAGCCTCGGACAAAAATATACATCTTACACATTTTAAAGACAGATAATTATTTCTTGCTTATTTTCAATTTAATATATTGTAAATAAAGGATTAAACTATATCGGTAGAATAGATCTACTCTCTGTAATCGGAAAACAAGCATTCCATGCCACTGATTCAGTAGGACTGAGTACACATCTACGTTTCATTAAATGAATATTAAATCATCATAACTGTCATAAAATGAAATGAGTGGTCCGAATTAGGATTTATTTATTCCTTATATCGGCAATACATAATTGGTACCTAGTCACTAAATTAGTTCTGATTTAGATATAAGATGACCTAACATCTATTACCACAAATTTATGGCGCTGTACATTAAAATATGTAGGAAACATATCGCAGGAACGGATGGCGCCATCTGTTTAATTACAACCAAAGGTATACATATCTCGTGTACTTTATAATAAATTGTTGCCATTATTTACCTTAATTTATTTGTATCATACAAGTGCAGCCTAATTTAGTAACATTTTCTCACACGAAATAAATAAAAGTGTTAAAAGTGGAGCAAAGGCTCACATAAACACACGTACTTTGGGCGAATTCTTCTCATTTTATGTCACTGTACCGAATGTATGTACAGCTAGCACTGCATGACGTGAAATGCATAAGATAGTTAACTAACTCTGGCAGGAAATCAGGACACATGGAACTGCACACTAGGTCCCGAGAGGAGAGTTATATTAATCTATTCTATGACCATGCGCATTGCTGCGCGTAAATGCGACTACAATGCATCTCAAGATCTCAAATGATACGAGTAAGAATACATACAATGAGCACGTAATAGTTTGTCTGTCGTCAGACCGGGGTGGCTTGGGTCCCTGCAGTGGCGTGACTCCTTCAAATTTGATAGTAAAATCCGAGATCCGATATCAAAGGTTGGTTTTTACGAGTAAAGCCCGACTCTCTACATACAAAATACCCCTTGGATTGTCTTGGTGCTGCCAAAATAAGAATACTGAAACAGGAACAATATTAAAGGCAACGCTAGCACTAAATCAGCATATGTATATGTTTGCTCGTACATTGTATGTATATGTGTGTATATGTGTATGTACATGTTGGTCTGTAGTTTTACAAGAATTTAAAACGTGGTTTTTGTTGTTGCATCATTGTTTCACGTTCCACACAAAAATACAAGAATATCAAAGTGGAGGACTATACATTCGGTCTACGTCCGACACTTATGACCATTGAACAGTAAGGGCTCTTTAACATGCCGATTACTACTGGGACAGGGAGCCATGTTTTTTTTTCCTGTATAATCCGAAGAAAAGGTAACAAGTAATAAAAAAAAGTCGCCTCCGCCGGTTGGATTCGATCCAACGACCTTTCGTTCAGGTGAACCCGCTAACCACGGAGCCACGATGACTCTAATAAATTTGATGTAGCCCAAATATGTCATATGTCATACTCGCACATATCAAAGATGTCACTAATACGGAATTGAAAAGAAGACAAGAATAAGTACATGTAGTTCACATAAAGATATGACGGCAATTTAGAAGAATGAAGGAGAGAAGGAAAATATTCCATGCACTTTTAACGTTACAACTTCGATTTGAATTAATGACTAGAGATAATGTACATATGAATAGAGTCATACTTACTGGCAATTTTTTCTAAATGTAGGAATTTTCACATTTTTTGTGAAATCAGCCGAAATTCTGTTTTTACTATGATTTAAAGATCGTATAAGCATCATTCTCCAAACACGTGGTGCGTAGCTTCAAACACGTGAGCAGGAAAAATTATCTTTTGCAGGGAATTACCTAGGATAAAACCAAATACCTTAATAAATCAGAGTTATTTCAGGAAGCACTAAACGATGTTTGAAAGGCTGTAGGTTAATGTAACACGCGTAGCCAGTGTCACTTCACTTGATATTGATAATCAATCTT
The DNA here is from genome assembly GCA_016161895.1 of Pinna nobilis. Lineage (NCBI taxonomy): Eukaryota > Metazoa > Mollusca > Bivalvia > Pterioida > Pinnidae > Pinna > Pinna nobilis. The sequence continues at coordinate 26,357 of JACSZP010003331.1, read as the reverse complement.
GGATTTGAAAGAGCGGATGTACGAAAATGGTGGATGACTACGACCATCGTCTGATAGGTTTTGATTGGCTGATTAGATAAAAAACATCGATATCAATTACGTCATTAGTATATTTTTCAATATGCGTTTTGTTCCGATTTACTTTTTCGAAATATCCATTAATATAATGATTGCCTTTGACATAATGGACATCGATAATATCTGTTATATACAGACAAGAAAAGACAAGTAAATAGTCATCAAAGCTGAGTTTCGATGTCATCTGGGAACCGTTTGTTGCGACTCAGGTAGTAAAAAAACACATGAAATTGTTCCACAATACCACTTCCGGCATTGGAAGGTTGACTTTAGTAAAAAAAAAAATTCCCCATTTAAAAAGGAATGTTATTCATTGCATAATCGGGATCTTACAGGAGTCCAAACTTATAAGAATATTTTAATCGGTTTCATTTGAAACTTATTTCAACGAAAGACAAGATTCTATCTCATCGCATTTTTGTACATACATCGGAATTGCGCATTTGAAACAAATCTCTCGCGGCGCATCTAGTCGCGGAGTGTAAACGGTAATCCGGCTGAAACTCCACTGTTGTAAAATTTTCAGTTTCAAGCAAACAGAAATTTAAATTGATTGTGAGAAAATATCAAGAGGATATGGTATCACATTAACGTTAAATTAAACAAAAAAGTATATAAAGCGTATAGAATAATAAGAAAATGAGAAAAATCTTACTCAAAGCCATGAGTCAATGTTTTCTAAAAATACAAAATTTTGTACATTTAAAGGGGAAATTAGCTACCGAAGACAAAATTTGGCTTAAAATACATTTTAACTAATTTTCACTGAGTTTTATATTTTCTAATACTTCATTTTGAAACCTCGAGTACTTACGGCGACCGAATGTCTTTTGTCGTAAACGTTTTGAGAAATTATTTAAAATCATTGTCTCCCCAATATCACTATAGTCTAAGGAATGCTTATTTTTCAGTTTTATCGCATGAATAGCTTTATTTTGATATTAAATTTTCATCAAAGGGCAAAAATGGTGAAAAATAAAGGGAGATGAATATCCATGGTATGTGTTAGTCATAGACAGGGGGGAAATAAGAATTCAGTCAAATGATATCTGCATTCCGAGATCTTGCTCAGTGTATATTTTTATATTTACATCTTGGTATGTGTTTTTATCTATGAAGTATTCATGAAAACCATAATTTCAGGATTTGCACAAAATTAAAAAATAAATGAATCGATATATTCCAAAACTATACCTTATAAATTCAAGACTATGTTATATATCTAATAAATCTAAATAAATAAATAAAATTAAAAATAAAAAAAAAAGAATAAAACGTGTAATGTTTTGATCATAATTGTTATTCGATAAATAAATAGATGAACAGACTAAGTTACCTTTGAAATGGAAAAAAAATGACGCATTTCTTTTGTAGTAGTATTATAAAAGACTTTCATTCAAAAAAAGATGATAACTATATTACTAAAAGTGTCAAAGTTCCCTCTATTCTAAATTTAATCATTGACTGTTGTTAACCAAAATATTCTTTGAAGGCCTCAACAAAACTTCAAAAGTGCTTAAGATTATTTTCATAAATTGATTTTAAAGTACATTAAAACTATTTTCGATCTACAAATCAATAAAACTATCTCGAACACATATTTTGACGAATGCGAAAATATTAACATATATTAAAACAAACTCTGTTAAATTTTCCAAAAATATCACCATATTTAGATATATTTGGTAAAAAATGTGACTTTTCTAATTAAAAAAGCAGAATCGACCTTGGTTTTTTTTAATCAAAAACATCTTGGCACATCGAGTGCAAAGCAAGGCTAAAACATAGATTAGCCCTTGTCATTATAATTATACAATAATATCCGACGCCTGGTTTTTATGGTTTTATTTGTTAAAATATTCTTTGCATACTATATTGGCTTAAGTGCGGGTCGCCATTTGAACCAGAATGAAATATTTTGGATAATTTGACTGACACAAGCATTCGCGGAAAAAAGATAAACAACAAATTGTACCATGGTATGTCTTTGCTAACACAAGCAGTTACAAGGGTGTCAAGCTCATCATATATGATATGTACAAATGGATATACAATGTATGTCGGCAAAAACACACTGTGCGACAAATAAAAGTGTTTACAGGTTAATTAAATCTTTGAATATGAATGTGTAAGTTATTTTTAGAGTTACTTACCGACAAGTAATTTACTACAGTGTCATATCATTTGTGAGAAACTGGATTCTATTTCCTGGTTTGTCTTAAAACAGAAATATGCACTTCTAAGATGTAATATTTCTGTCACACCTGCCAGTTTCTTGTCTCATTAAATCCTTATCCATCATCTTCATCAATTATAACACTTTTTTTTACAAATTCTCTCTTCCGTGTTATCTGATTATGGGGGAAAACCCGCGTGTTCATTACATCATCTTTATTTTAAGCTCTGAACGCTCAGGCACCTATCGATCTCAATATGATGTATTTCGCTGTCATTTTTTTTTCAGTTGGTATTATCATCTTATGATGACTGTGCATTTTTGAAAATCTTTGAGCGAAACACGTAATATCAACAAATGTTATATGAATATATATAAAAGTACAGTGAACTCGCTTTATTTTATTTCTTTATTTTATTTTCCGGAGCACCTGAACTTAACTGTTACTTTATTTTTCGGTTTTACACATCTTGTTGTGTTGATAGTTGTTCGTATTGTCTCTTTTTTTTAACCATGCTTTCGTCTACCTTTGGACTTTTGAATCATTAATTACCCCCTTGGTATCTTCTACAGTCAACTTTTTATAAAGAATTCAGTTTAACGTAATGTTCGATATACGACTGACAATTGCTCGAGGTAAACATACATCAAAGAGTTCCCTATGTTGCAGAATATACGGTATCCGACTTTGACAGTAACCTTCGGTAACAACTGTGCTATACTCAGTTTGAATTAAGACATAACATGGAATCCGTCTTCTTCTAGGATGATTAAGTTGTTTCATTGCTGGATTTGACCAGTAACTGTTCTATTGATTTTCTCCCCAACAACTGTAGTGTTCACTATATACAAATTTAACATTGCCCGCGTTGTCTATATGGTAATCATCAAATGTGGTTTTGAGATATCCCTTTTGGCTAAAGCACATCATAGGACATATTCATGTACGTGCTACTTTATTCATATTTGTCATTATGTATTATTCAATGATAAGTTATCGGCATTTGTATCTTATTGTATTGTTGTTTAACGTCCCACTCAAGAATATTTCACTCATATGGAGACGTCACCGTGTGCCGGTGAAGGGCGACAAATTTTGCCTGTGCTCGGCACTGCTGGCCGTAGAGCAAGGAGGGATCTTTAATGTGCCAACACCTACTGTGGCACGGGACCTCGGTTTTTACTGTCTCATCCGAAAGACAGGGACGGCCAACCGCGGAATGGCGCTGCGGGAATCGAACCCCGGACCCTTCGATTCAAAGTCGAACACGCTAACCACTCGGCCACGGAGGCCCCGCATTTGTATCTAACATGTGATTAAATACAAGCGAGTAAAACATACTAAGGTATAGGATAGGAAGGATAAGGCTAGGATAATGATGGTCTCATCGTGGAAAACAAACACAAATCCCTAATGGAATCGGATTAGGTGTCCAAAAGGAGACAGCGTCCCTTTTTGACATGCCACACCCCTCGCAAATGTTCCACAGAAACCCTACGAGTTCGGTACAAATTCGATTTCGGTTGAAAAAACCGTATGCTCTTAATCTAAATAGTTAAATGAAGTCATTGTAAATGGTCATGCTGAAGAATATCATCCAACAACCTAGAAAGGAGAACCTCATAATGTTTAACGAGTTCAACGTATCGACCATAAGACTTCCGTAGTGACGTTTTCAGTTTGTGTCAATAGTTTGTTGGCGAGTCGTCTAGCTCTCCGAATAAAATATTCAAATGAAGAACATGCCCTGACATAAAGTATTAGCTGTGAAATGAAGACTTCATAGGCAGGAGGAGACGAGAAATTATAGCTCAGGAACGGAAAGTTTGCAATATTAAAATTGAAATCGTCACGCTTATCATCAAGGGAGGTTTGTAGTTTCCATCTAACCCAGGTTATTTTGAAAATCTGGGTAATTGATAGACATCGATGTACCTGTAAGTAAAATTGAACCGCGATGCTAACTTTTTCTTTCCTGTTGAGAGCAGATACTTAATGAATTCACACGAATAGAGAAAGATTTCAACCAGGAGAGGGGCACAATTAGTACCCATTGGAATGTCGACTATCTCTTGGAAAACATTTCCCGCAAACGGGACGAGAAACTCCAGTTTCTTGATAATCTCGTTTTCAGTGAACTAGTTAGTGGAATCACAGTGTTCCTTCATAAAATATGTATCTTCATGATCTAAAACTAAATAATAGTATCTTCGATTTTCATTCTTGTACACAAAAGAGTTGCGAATTCCAAAACCGAGTCTGCTTTTGAGTCTCTAATGATAATTTTTTGTGTACAGGATCGAAAAATCAAATGCCTAAAATGCTTGTAATTAGGCTGAACTTTGGGGACTTTAGATGGTCTAGCAACTCTTTGGAATTATATAAAATCTACATCTGATTAACTCCGCTTCTTGGGTAAGCCAGTCTGCTTATACATGAACATGTATAATAATAGTTTGAAACAAATCTTGTGTAATTAAAGAGAACTTTATTTTAGCGTAATATCTCTAGACTACTTCCCCAGGGAAATAATATTTCTCGTTTACTAGCCTAAATTGACATTTACATTCACAATTGTTTGTAATCTGAGTCACATTAGCAACATGTTTGTACACATATTTGGCATCAGTCATGATTAAATCATAAGAAAAATAAAATGATGTAATACACTTTAGCCCATGTTACATATATCAATTCGCTACACATTCATTACATAATTGATGCAAACCACAAAAACAGATTTTCATATATAATTACACCTATGTTAGAATGCTTTGTTTTATAACTCGCTGTATTTCAATACATTCACTTAACATGGCAAATGTAAAATAGATCTTGTGTTACCAAGGTTAAAAAATGTGCATATAAATTTGTGCATCTAAATGTGCAGATATCATATAAATAACTAGACAAACGCATATAATTGTCTTAACTTGTAATTTTTCTCCCTATTAAACGTATGCGGGGCCTCCGTGGCCAAGTGGTTAGCGTGTTCGACTGCGAATCAGAAGATCCAGGTTCGAGTCGCGTCAGCGCCACTCCGCGGTTTGCCGTCCCTGTCCTTCGGATGAGACAGTAAAAACCGAGGCCCATTGTCACAGTAGGTGTTGGCATGTTAAAGAACTCTCCCTGCTCTACGGTAAGCAGTGCCTAGCATAGGCAAAATTTATAGCCCTTCACTGGCACACGGTGACGTCTCCATATGAGTGAATATTCTTGAGTGCGACATTTAACAACAACAATTAATACCATTCTACCATTCAGTTTGTCCGTCAAAAACACTTTTGCATCTGTTTTCTTAACGTTATAATAAATCATAGTAGAAGGATGAAATATAGCAACATTGTAAACCACCTAGTGTGTCACTGACTTAATTTTTTATATCGTAAATGAAGGAAAATTCGGATTGATATGTGATTTTCAGTCAGAACTTTAGAGAAAACAGACCTTGAGTATTGGTAATCAAGATTTGGGTACGTGCCCAAAATGTTTTACGGAACCCAAATCATAAACTACCGAAGAGAGAGAAACACACACAAAACATGACACATATTTGAATAGTATGTTTTAATGCACATACTGAAACAAATTTGACCCTTGTTTTAATGGTATATAATTCAAAATTTAAAAGAAGCAGTTGAGTTCGGCATGGGTTTGAACATGAGAGTTTTGGCATTCTCGGGCCAAGGTAATCCAGCTTTTGTGGATTTTATATATGTATGTATCTTTGCTGATACTTGAATGTTCTTTCCTTATTATCTACACCTCTTTGTTAAATATGGGTGAAATAGAAGATACCAAGGGGCATTCCAAATAGAATAAGTCAACGACAGACAAAATCGTGGCCAAAACAAAAAGGAGACAACATTACAAACAGAAATACACAAATACACTTATAACAAAAAAAAGGTGTAACACGAACCCCACTAAAAACCGGATGTGAGTTCAGGTGCTCCGGAAGGGTAAGCAACTCCTGCTCCACGCGTGACACCCGTCGTGTCACACATTTTCGAATACAGGAAAAAGTCACAATCGGCGATGGTCATAAACGAGAAAAGAGGGGATCGGGACTAGGTATGCGACAGGGGTAACATATCCCTCATCATGTTTTAATAGATTATCCGTCAAAATTATCTTTGCTTGGCATTGTAATTTGATTATCTAAATTACACAATTCAAATTGTGTTACGGGTCCTTATATCAAAGTATGTCAAAATATTTATCATAATCTAAAACAAATCAATTTTAAAGGACCAGTCAGGGAAAGTCATTGAGGAACACTTTATGTTAATCGATTTTTGGATTACATTGCTTGTGACTAACATGAAAAGACATGATATCTATCGATTTCGGAAAATTTACCGTAAAGATCCATTATGTTCGCAATCTTTTTGATTTGGCCATGGTTGTGTCTGTGGTTCGATTAATGATTTTTAAATACCCCTTTTGCTTCTTCAGTTCCCTTTTTTTATATTTTTCATCAATTGGTACCTATAGATTAAGACTTCATTTAAGAGAAAAATGCAGCGGAACTGTATATATCAAGAACATTATACAATCCATAAAATTTACCATGGCATGGATAACTTTTATATTTGACGCATCAGTTTACATCACGAGTTTGAGTCCATTGTATATTTCCTTATTATACAAAGGATACGACTTCTTATCTTTACTTTTGACAATTATCTTATATGGTGCACGTGTAGCAAATTTGTTTTACTAAAATATTAAAGACACATGAAAGTCAGGATCTACTTTTTATCAACCCTGTGTATGTAGGTCAGTAGGATAGTTGTCGTAATTTAACTTAATGCGTGCAACCTGGAGAACATGATGTTCCTCGTATTTTTGCAGAAGTTCTATTTTCAAATATTCTAAAAAGAATTGCAATTTCCACCAGATGTTTTTTATTTCGTGGTATTTTATTAATTTAGCGCTTGATTTATGCTTAATCATGTCAAGTTTTGTATGTTAATTGTACAGAATTTAAAAAGACTCCTGGATATTTTCTGAGCTGCAAAAATGGCGCACTGGTGTCTTAATTTTACATCATGATATTGCATATATTTGCTAATATATTGCAGTGAATACTAGATTAAACAAGTTTCATTTTTTAGTTTATACATTGGAATTTCCGGATTGAACTTCTTTCGTATAACTGGTTAAATATTTTTCATTCTGTGATAATTTTGGAAAATGGTTTATTGAGAGGTTTAGACAACCTTTTTGGATATTGTAGACTAGTGGTTAGCGTGTTCGTCTTCCAATCAAGAGGTCCGAGCCACGGTACCGTAGGCTGTGTCACAGTAAGTGTATGTGCGATAAATAACCCGTCATACTCTACGGCCATAAGTGCCGAGAATAGTCAAAATTTGTCACCCTTCACGGGCACAAGGTAACATCTCCAAATAAGTCAGTGAGACATTAAACAAAAGCAACTTATTAATCGGAATCCTATTGCTTGAACATGACTATGATCAGAAAAATATTTGTATAGATGATATAATTCAAATTTATCCATCTATATTGTTATTGATTTGTTGTAATTAACGTCACAATTACGAATTTTTCATTTATATAGACACTTCAATTTATGCCGGTGAAGGGCTATGGCGGCACTTTCTGCCATTAAGCAATGTTGCTTCTTTAAAGTGCAGGCCCCTACTGTCTAATCGCAAGATAGATTAAGCTAGCCGTACCCACCAACAAGATTGAAACCAACGACCTCGTGATCTTAAGACGAACGTGCGAACCAAGGAACCCTTCCGGGTTTTCCTCCATGTATGAACATAATATGAATTGAGTAAAACCAAATACATTGTACATAAAATGTATCTAATTAATGATTGTATTTTATGCTGAATCCTTCCGGCCACCTGGTCCCACCCGATTAGGGATTTGTCAACTTGTCGTGTTTGTTTGAACTTAGGTTTTCGAATATCCCTGGGTAATTCTCCATTTTTATATATCTTACGGTTAGCAGCCAATGAGAAAATAAGGATTCCGTGTAGAATAACCGCAATTATCTTACATTCTACTAGTTTTTCATGTTATTTTATTGTAGAATAAGGTCTGTGCCATACAATTTAAGAAAGATATATGTCTTAAATATTTTGTCAAGTTTGGCTAACCTTTTGGCCTTGCAGGTCAAATAAGGAATATCACCGGTCATTAAATTTGGAGGTTTGTTTTAGTCCCGGATGGTGGTCGCCGCTGAGTCTGAGATTTTGCTTCTGAAGTATTGTATTTTTTCAGGATATATCCAAATTCGATGAATTTTTATTCTACAGTAATATCCTCCTTGAACCGCTCATGAGAAATGCTCGGCACTAAAGACCGGAGAGCAGATGTGGTTCTTTAACGTGCCGACACCTACTGTGACGTGGGACCTCGACTTTTATTGTCTCCTCCGAAAGACAGGGAAATCCTAACCACAGCGTGGCTCGTGTTCGTACCTTGGACCTCACGGATCAGAAATCGAACACGCTAACCACTAGGCCACGGTGGCCCCTGTTGAAATAAGTAATACGAAGTACAAGGGATAGTTGAAACATCAACTCTTATAGTTAAAGCGATAGAAATTGGGAATAATAGTAAACGGAACGAGATAGGGCCAGATGTCCGGGAATCAACCTCCATGCATACGGCCGCCTTAAGTATTTCAATACAATAATTTTCATTTTGGGAAATAATATGAAATTAAGAAAAGAGAGGTAACTCCAATAGATTGTTGGTATGTTCTTCAATGTCCCGCTAGCGAATACATCTCTCCGATTAATGGACATGCCATCGAATGTCGGTGAAAAATTTGGCCTCTAATCGCTGGACAACATCTATTATATGGGAACTTATCTTATATTTCCTCATCGAGGGTAGGGAATACCACGTGATGCCCACACTTCCCGGCTTAAAAATGGAAAACTATACCTTTGACTACGGTCATCTCTCTCTCTCTCTCTCTCTCTCTCTCTGGTGGGTGACTTCAGTTGTACTCTTAGTAGTGGGAACAGATCGTCACAGGTTAGCACTGTAGAAAGAATTGCTAGATTTTTGCACGAGCTTATTGAATACTTAGAACTATCGGATGTGTGAGGGAGGTGAATGCAGACAAACCTGGTTTTACATGATGTGATTGATTGAAAGTATTGAAACAAGTCATTCTATTTAATCAATATGAATAGAAAGAAATATTTAGAACAGGAGCAAGATGCTATTTATGAAAATAAGACTAATGATGCATATCTAAGGTCAAAGGCTAGGTGGATAGAAAAAGGAGAGAAAAATAATTATTTCCTAAGACTAGAGAAAAACACCAAGTCTCAAATGTTATTACATAATTGAAGGGAACTAACTCTGAAATTTATGAAAATAATGAGGTATTGAAACTCATGTGTGATTTATGATAATATATACAAAATTTATAACATTGACCAAGAACTTATTGATAATTTGTAGGTGAAATACCTTCTCCAAAGCTCACCGAGCAAGATAAAATATTTTGTGATACATTCCCTGTTTTCGACGAATGTGCTGAAGCTGTAAAATCTATGAGAAATAATAAGTCACCGGGCTTTGATGGAATTCCAATTGTGTTTTATTAGATTTTTGGAACGATATCAAACATTATTACTGTAACCCCATAAACATAGTTTTGAATCTGGCGAAATATCATTTTCACAAAAATTATCCATTATTTCACTCATACATAAAAATGGTTCCAGAGAGGAATTGAAAACTATAAACCCAAATGTTTGACTAATTGTGACCATAAAATACTTGTTTTTGGCTTAGTGAGAAGGCTCTAAAGTGTTATCTGTAAATCAGACCAACCTGCCTACATTAGGGGAGATATATTTGTACTAATGCAAGAAAATACTAAGAAGTTACCTAACCAAGGTAAAATATTTTTGAATTTTGTGAGGAACATAAGCAAAACGGCATACTATTATTTTTGGACTTCAAAAAAGCCTTCGACTCAGTCGAATAAACTTTCATTTTCAGTGTATTGAAAAAATTATTTTTGGTGTAATTTTTATCAGGTGGATAGAAATAATGTATGAAACCCAATTTTCAGAATAAAATATATTGGTTTTATTTCAAAGACATGTAGAATGAACAAAGGAATTATACAAGGGGATTTGCATTACTGATTATTTTTATTTTAGTAGCAGAAATATTAGCTATTAGAATTAGAGAATGTAAAGATATTAATGGTTTTACAAAAGTTAGTATGAATAAGGAAATTAGAATAATTCAACACGCAGATGATGGTACTATGCCATTATCACACATACAATTTCTAGAAAATACTTTTAATGTTATTCCAGAATTTGGTACAGTTTCTTCTGGTATGTCCTTGAATCTAGAAAAAAATGAATGTTTATTAATGGGTTCTTTAAAAAATAAATGGGTCAATATTGATGATAGTAATATTTGTTCCTATGCAAAGTGTTTAGGTATATACATCAGTCATGACACAAATTTTTGTTTTTCAAAAAATTGCTATGATAAGATAAAGAAATTGAAAAGAATGCTTGCATATATAGAAAAAAAAACATTTTTGGTAAAACATGCATTATTAATACACTGGCTTATATTATTCTGCTCCTGTTTTGAAATATCACCCAAAAGATGTTATAAAAAGAATTAACAACGCTATATATGGTTATATTTGGCTAAAAAGAGATCGCATTAAAAGAATACATCAATTAGAAAAATTGAACACGGAGGAATAGGCATTGTTGACGTTGAAACAAACAAAAAATAGTCCAGCAGCATCTAAATATGGAGTATACATCTCTCAGTTGATACGATATTCTAGAACAAACGTGTACCATCAGGATTTCCTTGATACAGGGTTGCTGCTGACTAAAAAGTTACTTAACCAAGGGTTTTTAATGGTTAAATTGAAGTTATCTCTTCAAAAGTTTTATTGTCGCCATCATGACCTGGTTGATCGATATGGTACATCTGTAAAACAGATGATGAATAATATGTCTCCCTTGTTACAAACCTAATCGATACTAATTATTAAGACCTATTACGAGGTATGCTAGGGGCCTCCTTGACCGAATGGTTAGAGCATTGCTACTTGCGGATGGCCGGTGGTCTCTCCCCGGGTACATTTGTAACTGGGCTCTTTCCCCCACCAATAAAAACTGGCCGTCACCATATGACTGAAAGATTGTCGAGTGTGGTGTAAAACAAAAACAAACAAAATAAAAAAAGAAATATTCTCAATATTTGTTAGATAATGATGAGAAATAAAAGAGACAGATGCTGCTTAAGGTTCGTTTTATACATAGCCTGTGGGTGCACAACGATTTATTGGACTCATTGACTCACAAGTATTACATTAATATTAACCCTCGACCTTTCCTTTTTTAGAGCTCTAAGTAAACAAAATACATTTCCAAGAAACAATTAGTTGTTGTGTTTAAAATTTAATGTAATACTGTTGTGCTAAAAGCCAAATACTTCTGAATTTCTTCACAATATTTCATGAAAAAAGATTGGTAACGAACATTGATGGGGCCGCCGTGGCCGGGTTCGAATCAGCGCAGCGCCACCCTGCGGTTTGCCGTCCCTTCCTCCCGGATGAAACAGTAAAAGCAGATGTCCCATATCACAGTAGGTGTTGGCACATTAATGAACCCTCCCTGCTCTACGGCCATGTGCCGAGCATAGGCAAAATTTGCCGCCCTTCACCGGCACGTCTCCATATGAGTGAAATATTATTGAGTGGGACGTTAAACAACAATAAAACAACAACAACAACGAATAGTGACCGATGTCATATTTCCTATAAGGAAAACAAAATAATGAGTTGGACAAGCACGAACCTTGGGCACACCAGATGTGGGATCAGGTGTCTAAGAGGAGTAAGCATCCCTTGTTGACTGGTCACGACCGCTGTGAGCCCTTCATCTTGATCAGGTAAACGGAGAAATCCGTAGTCAAAATTAGTATGGTCCCACTCAATAACATTTCACTCATATGTAGATTTCATCGTTTACCGATAGAGAGTACAATGTAGGACTATGTTCGGCACTAACGGCTATTGAGCAATAATATATGTATACATACAATGTTTAATAAAAAGCTTCTGCTTGTAAATACAGTCTAACCTTTTTTTAAGAGACCGTTCAAGGGAAGGTCTCTTATTTCAGGTTATTTATAATGGTAAGCTTCATTTTTGGAACCATACATTTAGGTCACATAAGACAGGTAATCCTTTAATTCAGTGGGTCACTAAGGCAGGTTAGACTGTACACGCATATACAGAAATATGTTCATACTATTTAGACTTTTCATGGCGGCAGCGAACTAATGAAGGATCTGAAAAAGAAAGCTATTATATTCTTAGGACCTTATCCCATGCATTGATGTATATATTTCGACATCGGGATAAAAAAAACCAAGACAATCACAGCAGCAGATCGAGCCAAATACCCTCCGTAAATGATGCAAGTTCTCACGTTCACGGTTCACGTTCCGAGCCCCGAGTGTCTTGCGTATCGAGTGAGTACTCCGTTCTTGCGTTGTAAAGTTACATTTTAAATAAATGGTTTTGAAATTTTGTGTGCGGTCAAAGAACGCACGTACATACAGAAACGTAGGTTTAAAATATTGGACTTTTGCAAGTCATTAACTGGGTCACTTTCGATTGAAATTAACAGCTGTGAGTAATTAAACGGAGGGTGATGTCACATTATGCCAAAAAGGACAGATTTACCTCTCAAGAAGAATCTTAAACGACAGCGTAATTAATCAATTTAACCACTTTTTACTAATGACGAATGCAATACATCCTATAAATGGAAATTATGACTAAGCATTACATTCTCACGTTTTACGCTGCTATCATTTAAAAATGCAAAAATGAATCCGTGTTGTTTTTTAAGATAGGGAATGTTTTGTTTTTTTGTTTTGTTTTTTAATTGTTGTTTTTGTTGGTTTTGTTAATTTAATTTTTTGAAACTTGAATTTTCCTTTAACAAACAGTAAGGATTCATGATATTTTTTGACTAAAACTATAGTTGGTTCATTAGTGGAAAAACAATCACTACTAAAATGCATAAGGGGTACGCTTTCCTGTAATATATCTTTATAAACATTTTTACTTCTAATCAAACATATAGATTATCATACATTACTATTTTCTTATGAATGATGTTGAAGCTATTTCATGAATGTATAATAACTAGATAATCGCCGCTCACTTGTGTTATGTCAAAAACAAATAAATGATATTTTGCTGACATATGAAATGAATTTTATTTGAAAAACAAAACATAAAAGTACAACTCACATGTGATCCTCAACTGTCTTTGTAACAGATAATTCAGTGACGTAGCTCGTAAAAGCTCGTAAAAAGTTGACAGTAAAAGATACCAAGGGAGCAATCAATAATTCAAAAATCCAAAGGCAGACGAAACCATGACCAAATAAAAAAGAAACAACACAAACAGCTATCAACACGGCAAGACGTGTAAAACCGAAAAATAAAGTAACACGAAACCCACCAAAACCCAGGAGTGAGTTCAAGCGCTCCGAAAGGGTAAGCAACTCCTGCTCTGCCCGATGTAGGAATATTCTGAGAATAAAATCCCTCCACATTCCAACCAATATACATTGAAACCGTAAGTGGATTTTTTTTTTTTCAAAAAGAGGGTTTATAAAAAAGAGAAAAAGTTTAAAAGTAATTTAGTCGGGAAATTAAAATCATTTCAAACTCAAATTAATCGGAATTTCTGAAATAAATGTGAAATAAAAAAAGATTTTATATGTTCATTTGTAGTTAACTACCAAAACAATTCTGCGACAATATTAAACCACATATTTAGCTTAGTACAAAAAAATAACTTGAAGTCAGTGGCTAAGTACAAGTTAATTTAACAATGCTTGTGCAACTGGGTCCGGTAATTTCATAGTTAAATTTATGAACGAGTTTGCCTATTATGCACCTGGGTCTGAGTTTCGATATTAGCGGTTTCACTGTATTTATTCATGGAACAAAGTACATATAGAAACTCCTCATACCGTTATGTTACTAACAAACCAACCGAACGTCTACTTGACAGTCAAGTATCAACGCCACGTTGTTGTGTACACGCTTACTTCAATACCAATAAATACAAACCATAGCTAGATGTACTTATGAAGCACCAGTGTCTCTTTGTGGCATATATTTGACATAGTATCAAACATCAACGCGAACACCATAAATCCCAAAATGTTGCATTATTTTGTAAAAAAAAAAAAGGCTTTTCATAAGAAATATACATGAGAAACATTAAAACCCTATGATCTTCCGTTTGAAACTTATATTCACTGTAGGTCGACAAAGGTATGGACACGTGCCCCTGTTACTCCGGACAAGGGACAAACTACCACTACACTACAGAATTTTGTTCTATTATGCGTTCGTTTCCATTATTCTGGGTACTTAGTTCGATGTGGTTTGTATGCAAAAGATCACTTTTTTTCTTGAGTTTTGGGAGCAAAAACTTCATTCTCTTCCAAAACATTTTTCGCTCTTTTCCTTCTTGTTCGTCTGGTAGTCTAATCTGTACAGTCAATTTCATCAGATCCCTAAGGCTGATGTCCATTATATTGGACGTCCTGGAGAAGTCTTTAACAATGATGAAAATCACTCTGTGTTTGTTGTTTGAAATTAAGTCTTTGACTATGGAAGCATCCAGACGAGTCCATTCATTTTTCACAAACTTAGGCGTAAGAATGATCAAAATTCTTTTGCTGCTTTGAATAGCCTTTAGAATTGTGTCTTGCCATTCTGTGAGGAAATAAATAAGATAACATTTAGACCCTTAATGACACGCACACCTTTATACAAACAGAAAGGGGGGGGGGGGTTATTTTCAAGAAGTAGAGTCCAAAATTATTGATAATCAAATTTTGAAATCCTATTGCATTTTCTGGATTAAGACCTTGTTCAGTACGACATTTTTGTCGACCAAAATATTATTTGTTCAGGACAATTAATAATATAAGTAATTCACAAGTTAAAGATTCTGTTTATTTGTTTATAATAACAATTTTTCAGTTTGCTACACAAGTATCATCACAGATATCGTAAATGTTTTTTGCAATTACTTATTTTTAATCAGAGGTTTATTAACGCCATATTAGGTTAGTAGAACTTTTACCTTTCCATGGATAGGTATTCTTGACAACAGGGTACACGCTGAATCCCATATTTTCAGTCAAGCGTGATTCAACGCCATCGCCAATTTCAATTTCATCCTCGTCCGCAGCATTGCTCCATATGAAAACATCCCAGGGCCTTGTGTCTGAATAGGAAAATGCTAAATAAAATGACAAATCGAAAATGTTATTCAGCTCCAAACAACGTTTAATTTTATTCTTAATTTTGTTTCGTCGTATGGTTCAACCGAAGTTAGGTTCGAGTCATAAACTTAAAAAAGGTTTTACAAATATAAAACTGAAAACTTATATACCCATAAGGTAAAGTGTATTATTTTCACTTTCAGTTGTATCAAACATTAAACAGGATATCAAACATTTCAATATTACAGTTATCATTTTGAACATGATAAGAATTAGTTATTGCAATTGCACCGATAACGGATTTGATGTAAATATAAACTAAATGGAGTGGAGTTATGTATGAGTATTATTATTTCTCAACAGTCATATAAAATAAATCAAATGGTTTTAGCCATTCGTTTTGGTCATAACTTATTCTGTCTGAATCTTACAACAGGTCGTGTTTTGAAATTAAGATACTCAAAACATTTATTCATACATGTATAAAATTCTAATGTATTACCGCTATTTTCATAAGGCTGAAATAGGTAGACAATTTCCATAATCCAAGCGACTTTTCGGCGCCACAAAAAATAGGGAACGACAATCAAGATGAAGACAAGCAGGAAAAAAACCAATAGACTTATTCCGAGTAACCACAGAACCCAGGAGCCTACCTTTCTTCCTGATGAACCTGCAATGTAATAACAATATAATGGGTTTATTAATCCAAGGTGAACTCGTGCCCTTATAGTGTACAGTTTTGTTTGTTTCGGTTACATAAGAATCACATATGAAGTTCTATTATTAGTACCATTTTATCGGTCATACTATTTGCATACAAATGATGATACACATTTGATATTGTCATATAAATCACAGTGCTGTTAGTGACGTCACATTGACCTCAGATACTCTGCGGTTGAGATATGCACGAGGTTTGACAGTATTACGTGGATATCGGCGTCAGAAAAGAGTAGCTTTGATGGGCAATGTTGGTGTTTTCATTTATGTGTGTCTGCAGTAGCTATAATTTATGTCAGAACAAGACATGTGCTTCATTAGTGGCATTTTACACACTATCACAAGCACCTTTTGCATGTTTGCACATGCCTCGTCAGGATAATTGATGGGGAACAAAATGGAGATGACACACGCAACTGTAAATAACATTAAAATTCAACTTTTCTTAAATAGATGATAAATGGGATCAAGTTTAACATTAATAACTCTGAGAGTATTGCGAGGAGAGCGACATGACAATGTATATCCAAATACATATAATTCTGTATATTCGTTAAAATATAGACATATCTACTTTTGAATTATCTATATGTTAACCTATACACTTTGCGGATCAACTTTTATCAATTTATCTAACAATCTGTCTTACTACCCAGCAGTTTGCGTGTTTGCCTTGATACATATCTGTCTATCTACCCAATTATGTATCTATCGTTCTATCTATCATCCTACGTTCTATCTATCGTTCTATCTATCGCACAGAAAGCGCCACATCTGACAGGTTGTCTCTTATTTCAGGTGTTTTATATAGCAAAGAGCCATTTTGGGAGCCATACATTAAGGTCAAACGAGACAGGTATTCCGTTAATTCAGTGGGTCGCTAAGGCAGGTTAGATCATCAATCTATCTATCTGCCTGTCTGTCTGTATACTATGTATCTTTTCATATACCAATATATCGATTATTCAATCAATCTATGTTTCATTTTCAAGTCTAAGTACGGATATACTTGAAAAACTCATGCAAGTTCCCCCGAACTTAAATCACAAAAAGTTATCAAAACTATATGATTAAGGTGTTTTCTTCTGAAGAAATCTAAAAATAACTGAAGTCTTTAAGATTCCTTTTTTAATTGTTTTACACTTGACCTCATTATGTTCTTCTTGTCAAAACAGAACAAGATTTATTAAAGTTCAAGACAGCCGGAAAGCACAGTTGTAAAAATGTGTCTTGTGTTTCGGAATGAAATTACTACAAGGTGGTTGTTATTGCAGATAATTTGAATGCTTAACATGTACAGTAAGATAGAATATTCATGACTCAAGTCCTGAATGTATAAAAGAGATGTTATCTTTCTCATGATTATATTTAGATGAAAACTGCCATGAATCTGCGATAGAGGGTTTGACTTAAAACCAGCCTTGACGTCGGGAAACAATACTTGCTTTGGGTAAACAAATCACTTTCTCTCTCTACAATAAGGGCAATATGTGTTATACAACTGTAATATCAAAAATGTATGGATTAAAATTTTACCAGTATTATTCGACGCTCTTTCTGTAAAGTAATCAAGGTCAAGTTCATATTTTGTTAAGTTGCAGAATTCACCATAAACTTTGTCATGATTGCATGCACACTCGCTTTCCCCAACGCTGTTGACGGTACATATCCCGTGGTCACCACATTCTTTACAACACCTTACTTCGCATTCACGTCCAGTAGCATTCTGGTCGCACAAGCACATAAACGTCAACCCTTCAATGTCACATCGACCATATTTACACGTTTTATCATAACACGATCGTTCGTGCTCCGGACGTTTGACATACGATTGGGAACAGGCATCGAAACCATCATTTGCTGTCATGGTCACGTTCTCATTTGCTTCATCCGGATATATAACTGTCGTCTGCTCTGCATTGTCTTCTTTTACACACTGATAGGTGTCGTTTACAAATATACAATCATATTCTGGTAAACAAAATGTGGGACATTTAAATCGGTCACAAAATAATCCAATCCAGTTAACATCACATACACATCTGAAAGATGAGTCTGACGTTTCACAGTAACCATGGATACACTCAAATGTTTGAACACAAACTCTTTCACTTTTTGGTCGTAATTTGACATTTTGCATACCTAAGATATTTGGGGAAGCTTGAACACAAGTCGGAACATTATTGACCATCTGACAAACTTCAGACTTTGCACAAAACGGATTGCAAATGAGAGTATTGCACGAAGTTCCAGTCCAGTGCTGATTACAAATGCATCTAGAAAATCCTAGAGTAGATTCACAATGGCCATGCTCGCAGTGCATGTCCGGGAAGCACGTGTGATCCCCGGGAGGTCCTATTGTCAATGAGGGTGTAGTTGTTATATCTCCATAGTCGTGTGATGTAGAAGTAAGTGCTGTAGATTCGCTATATACTGAGCTGTGTTCCTCAGGAATCTGCATCATACAGCGATATCCAGTGTACCCTTTTGCACACGAACAGAATGCCAGGCAGGTAGTTTTGTCCAGTATACACGTTCCTCCATTGTAACAGTGTTCAGGGGTTCTACACTGGTCAAATAAACACGTTGCGTTCGGCGCTTTTGTGCCAAACCATCCCTGCCGCCTCACTCTTTTCGGTTCACATATTGTAACAAAAACGGTTGCTAGAATCAAGGATATGAACACAACTCTCCTAAAATAATAATCCATTGTGAACTCCCGGTAATTTCCAATAGAGCTTTGACAAGATTATCATTTCGTGTGGCAGATCAACACAATTGTTTCGCGATAAGTTAACAAGCTTAAGGAGACAGCACAAAAACAAATTAATTAAAACGATATAAAGTACACGTGATGGTTCACCAGGTACACTCCACTTGCGTTTTTGATGTTACTTGGTGGGACATGAATTTGAATTCAATCTTTGCTGTGTATATAACTCATCCCCATTTTGGATACAAAATGAAATAAATAAAATTAAATTTTGATACACAACAGGTAATTTGTCACAGCTAGATACTAAACAAGATATGAATAATTATATTAATATGTTTGCTAACATTTGTAAATTTAAGTGTTTCAGAAACAGTAACGCTCCAGCGATTTTGTCTTTTTGTATTATTTGCATCAAGCAAATGTTAAAGCAAGTAAAGGTCATTTGAAGTTTTTACGGAATTAAGTAAACAACAGCGTGAAGTAAGACAAAACACCTGCACAATTACATAAATGTGCTTGAATTTAAGTTTATACAGGTTGTTAAAATCAAATTAAAATGTCACACGTTAAGTTATGAATATATGGTTTTCAGATCACTTATTAAAAATGAAAATCATGGCGGAAGTCCTTATCGAAAGTGTCAAACAAAATTTAAATCAATTGTCAGGAAATAATATAGATATAGTCGAATATAAACTTAAACCGAAGGGGTTGATTTTTACTTTCAAATAAACAGGTTTTTCAAAATAACCAGGTAAAACTAGTAATAAACTTATTGAGTCGGGGAATGAAAATCATTTCAAATTAAGTGGGATATCGATATATCCGAGTTCAATATATTCAATATAAGTAGGCTCCATTGTATATATTAATTAGTCAATATGTATATGGTGTAGATATGTTTCAATAGCATCAATTTTCTTGGAGCTATGTCCCTTTGTCCGCCATCCTTGGGGTCCATGAAGAATATTTTATGCATAAACCAACCAAATTACCGATCCTGTTTATTCATACTGGGGTTATTCCATGAATATTTACTATGCTGACACAATTCATTAAACCCCCTCCCTTACATACATAGCCTACTTGCATTGGGTCGAAAATAAGACAAACTGTCATACAAATCCTTCAAAGGCACAACAATGAACAAAAAACTCCAATCTGATCCCAAACATGCCTGACAAAGGGAAAAAACTTTAAGAAAATTTATGCTAATGCAACTATTAGTAGTCTGTTGATTCAGGAGTCAGATTGAAAATATATCAAGATATCTCTAGTTAGTTGATTAAGGAATATCATATGAATATATAACGAAGTATCAGAAACCATTAGGTTCAAGAGACAATATGAATATATACCAAGTATTATAGAGCTAGAATTAGTGGTCATGGAGTAGACAGGTTTTCTATCGAGGAGTGTCGAATATCGCCCCAAAATAATTATCAATCAGAAACTAAATCAGTGAATTTGTATTTTAAACAGATTTGGTGACCTTAAAGTTCAATTCCTCACCAGGAATTTTTGCGAAATGGTTATTGTTTTAATCGCATCCGTGAGGCAAAGTGAAAAGATCAAAAAGATGCTCATTCAAACTATGATCTACTGTTCGATTCATGATTTTGTTCGCATCGAAATACTTTGGGTAAAAAAAATCAAAACATTGAGCCATAAAGATTTGTCACTGCTAGTTGCAAAATCGTTTATAACCGTTCTAACTTGATTCATTTCTTTTCATACTAATCTTTTTTGAGAACGTAATTTTGTTTATTTAGAATATGCACGTTATGCATGCATGTTTGTTCTTATACAAAAGGATTTTGAATTTGTATTTTAAACAGATTTGGTGACCTTAAAGTTCAATTCCTCACCAGGAATGTTTGCGAAATGGCTATTGTTTTAATCGCATCCGTGAGGCAAAGTGAAAAGATCAAAAAGATGCTCATTCAAACTATGATCTACTGTTCGATTCATGATTTTGTTCGCATCGAAATACTTTGGGTAAAAAAAATCAAAACATTGAGCCATAAATATTTGTCACTGCTAGTTGCAAAATCGTTTATAACCGTTTTAACTTGATTCATTTCTTTTCATACTAATCTTTTTTTAGAACGTAATTTTGTTTATTTAGAATATGCACTGCACATTATGCATGCATGTTTGTTCTTATACAAAAGGTAGAGTTTGGGAAAACATACAGGAGTTGGAAAGTTCAAGGACAAGTTTCACTCTCAGTATGTATTTATTTTATTTTCATAGAATAAAGACAATGCAATACTATATGTCATCTAATGGAAGAGTCGTTTGTCCTTAATCCCGATTGGCATCTCAAATGACCTTGCATCCCGTTGCTGTTTTGATAAAATAATCTACATGTATATGACACTGCCATGACAAACGAGATATGTATGAATTTTTACCATTGAATTTTGCTTCCTTTGATGTATTCCTTGTTTATATCTTTAAGTTTCCCTTCAATATCTTTATATGCACAGAAAGCATACAATTTAATACATAGGAAGCATACATCATCTTTGCGTTGACATTCATGTTCTATTGATATTTAAAGTGTTTCACTATGCAGTCAAACTTCTCTACAGATTCAGCTAAGGGGATCGGGGATCAGGAATTGTTGGTCTTTAAATGTAGATGACCATTGTATGGAGGTCATTTATTACGGTTTCATTGTCTGCGGTTATATGATATCGCGGTGCTTATCGTCTTTTGTTTAATTTCAAGGTAAAATAAACTAATTTAAAATGTTTTTCCTGTATTATATCAGCAAAGAAGAATGTCTAGTGCACGAAGGGATTTTAAACAGAAAACCATCATGTTTTAATTACCCACGATAGTCGATCTCACGGCATCCGCCATTACACATGAAATGGAGATTACTATGTTATCGCGGTAGCGACAAAATTTTCACCTAGAGAGGATCGGAAGTGCCACATGTAATGTGAACTTTGACCTTTTGTCGTCTGTAATCATCAGACGACGTAATGTTACCGCGTCGATTTAATCAATGTACGTATAACAGTTTATATCGAGCTACCAAGAGACGTCTCATTACTAACCTTGAAGGAAGACAACGTGCATCCTTGTTGACATTCTATTTTTATCTGCCCGCCAAGTGGCGTTGTGTCAGAGGTACTGAGGGGGAACGCAATACCACGATATCATAGAACCCGCGATATCATAGGAAGGCAGTATAAACAAGATAATGTTTGAGGATGAGCTTTATAGACAGGTGCTCTTTATATAGAGGTGACCTAGAGAAAAAGTTAGACGGCGTTCTAATGTAGATGTTCTGTAGGTTTCCTTTTTTTATTGTCATGGTTTTGTACGTCATTTTAGTTCTGAATGAATTTAAAATAAGAAATATGCGGCGTTTTGTTCATCCGATTTTCATTAAATTTATCTTAATACTTACTTTATGTTGTAATGTGTAGGTATATGTATATCCTAACTAACTGGTGAAGTATTATATGGACATAATTGTAACGCACAAAGACTCAAGAGAAAGGCGTTCCCCTGAAGACCGAGTATCCCTGTGTCTAATTTGCAGACACGTGCGTTCTCCTAAAATAAATAATTGTCTTTGAACCGAGTCCAGTTTTATTGAGTATCCTGGAATCGAATTCAGTTTTCATCATAGCCGCTTTCCTGACCACAAGGTGAGAAGAAACAATGCTAATTGAAAACGTGACTCAAAAGAGAAGATCGCATCGTTTTAGTTATGACAAAAAGAAAATCTGACAATAACTTGCTGCAAAGTACGGCACAACACGCCATAGTCACCTTAATTGAAGAAAGATTACATAATATGTTATAATTATATGTACGTTTTTTTATTTACATAAACTAGTACAGTAAAGTACAAATACCGAATGGAAAGAAGATATGATTGATATACTTCAAACAAAAGTAATTTATAGAAATAAAGCATGAATAAAAAAAGTTATGTTATTTCTGGAGTTGCTTTATATGATATCTTGGCTCAACAGTAATAGCTTCTGCATCCCAGATTTTTTTTTTTTTTTTTTTTTTTTTTTGTCAAAAAATATTTAGAGACTGTTTGTGTCTAATAAAAGGTTATTGTTTTGACCTGGGTAAACCTGTTCCAAGGACATCCGGTTCGGTCATAGAAAATCGAACTACAATCTTCCATAAGACATATCATATCATTTTCTTTTGTCGTGCCGAAAGCTTGATTTTCTATTATTTGGATTATCTCTCTTGCGACGTTCGTTAATCGAAATTTCTTGGAATTCATTTCACCTGCCGTGTAGTATAGGTGACAGCAGATGTAAGTATTAGATTCATTTCGAACTACTTAGGCTGCAAGGACAAAAAAAATTATTACTCGCACCAAAATGATCTGCATTATTTTTCACCATGTCTTTGGCGTTTATTGAGTATGAAAACTTTCAGTTCGATTGATCGTTACTTTAATTTTACATTAATCTCCCCCTTAACCTGTTTACAGCAATAGATGGTATTCCATTAGCATTAAAGTCCAAGAGCTATTCCCCCTCGGCGGCCATTTAATGTGTCAACGTGTATATTTTCCTGCATAAGTCAACCAAATTCGATTGCATAGTAATAATAATAAAAATAAACATAAAAATTTTCATCAAAAGTAGTTGTTTAGATTAATGTAGGCCTGAAATAAATATTAAACCCTTTAAACAAGTTTTTAAAAATATTTATATTTGAATACTTCATTGAATTTTGCTGACTTTTGCAGGAAAATACACACGTCGACACAATAAATGGTCGTCGAATGGAATTAACTCTTGGAAAATAATTCAAATGGAAACCCATCTATACGTGACTATCATAGAACTACATGTTTGTAAATAATATAACAGTTGAAGAGCTACCAGAATTCTAAAATCCAAGTCCTCATAAAGAAGTTTGAATTAATAACGATCTAAACGCTTAGAACAATTGCAAGTCCCTAAAGGGTTGGGATCAGGTGTGCCGAAGGAGTCAGCGTCTTCAAATGAAATTATAAAAATCAATTGAGGCTATTTTCCAAGCGTATTGATTGGATTTGACAGAAGACAAACCAAGATGCAATTTCCTCCTTGGCATATGATCCCACCTCTTGATTTTCACAGGTCTTTGATCCTATATTCACAACATATGTACATGTATACGGCCTCTTGACGACAGGATGCTTTTAACTTTATTTTTCTTTAGAGTTCAATTTAAGAGTCTTTTGCTTATATGGAGACGTCACTGAATGCATGGGAAGTGCTACATGCCAGACACCAATAAAAACGGGGAAATGCTTAATATCGTGAAGGGACAGTGGAGCTCTTATTTTGAAAGAAAGATGTTATCTGATTGCTGAAAAGTGCAATTCTTTTAATGGAATATTGTAACGTGACCCGTAAAATATTAATAATAATATTAGAATATTGTCAACACTAGATTGATTAAAACCGAATAGTTTGGGTCCCGTGCATTAGGCGTAAACGGGTGTTGATAATGTCTGTTCTATATGAAATTCAACATGGTCCAAAACATGGATTTGTAATGAAAATCGATGATCAACCCCCTAATGGTTTGCGTGTTCGACTTGGAATCGAGAGGTCCGGGGTTCGAGCCCAAGCCACGGTACGGTTGGCCGTCCCTGTTTTTCGGATGAGACCCGAGGTCCCGTGTCACAGTAGGTGTTGGCACGTTAAAGAACCCTCCCTGCTCTACGGCCATAAGTGCCAAGCTTAGGCAAAATTTGTCGCCCTTCACCGGCACAAGGTGACGTCTCCATAAAAGTGAAAGATTCTTGAGTTGGACGTTAAAGAACAATACAACCCACCAACAACCGAACAACAGGGGAAAGCAAACCTCCTTTATCAAGCAGATTCTAGCCCATGATCTCACAGTCTGAACGTGGTAACTAGCCACATGGATAACTATTAATTGTTCATTTGTTATTTCGTACAGATAAATTTATACGAGCAAGCCTCGTACCTATAAATTCAGCACGACAGAAAATGATCAGTGTAAAATATGATTGATGGTATAACATGAAAAGCACCTTAGAGAGAAATTATCTGGTACAAATAAACAGTTCATTATAGAAACAAAATGTTATCAACATTCATGAAACCGATATATATTGATGGGATTCTATTTATTTGAGCCCCGTTGGGACACAGACCCACGTCACACTAATGTAATGTACTTGATCGGTCATCAATTTCAAAAGCAATATAATCAAAACATAGCTCACAACCTTTATGAAATAATGTTCAGATTTTGACAAAAAATAAAAGCTCAATTATGTGCATGATTCTGCCATTAGGTTGATTAATAAATGTACTTTAATGTAACAAAAACAAATTATGCGGGTTTTCGATCAATATAGTTTTTGTAAAATTTCCAATTGATATAAATTTACCAAACAAGGTTAGATAATCATTTCATTGTGAATTGTTTACAGAAAGTCGTGGTATGCACGTGTATATCCGTTCATTCCTTTTACCCGTCAAGCAGCAACAGCTGTCGTCGGTACAAAATTTAACATGCCGATATTTGGTAATATTTTGTCCCACAAACATCCCAAAGAGACCCCTGGTGATTTAAAGTACAAATAAATGTATATGAGAACAAAATACTTTCAAAGTTTAACCCATCTGTTTGAAGTCGCCATTGCCCTTTTTACTCCTCATAAGCTATCGCCAATATTCTTAGAACCGGTTTGGTCATTTAGGAAAAAAGACCCTACTCTCATAGTCCATATTGTTCTTTATTGATAAGTCACAATAGAAAATCACTTCGTCAGAATTACCTTTATTGCATTATTTTGTATTTGCGGGTATCTGCGTCATTTTGCCAACCAAAATCACAGGACTGCATTTAAATTTAAGGGTCTGTTGGTTTACTAATCTTGACTACACTACAAGAAAAAAACCCACAGAATCTGGGAATAAGTCTTATCCAGTATTACTTGTAAACGGAAAGAAGAAAGAAATCTGGTATACAACAAGGGGGAACATATCCCTCATCATCTGTAACATCCATATTCCTTTACCGTCAACAAGGGAAGCCGCAAAACTTCCAAAGTGATGACTTCAATGTAACCAGAAGGTACCCTTTGTTACGTAGCTCCTTAAGGAACTATAGCAACAACTCTCCATCATGGAAATCCGATAGGAAACACAAGTTCTTGAAAATCTTATCAGCTGAGGTGAAATATCAAATCTTTTTTCCAGTCCAAAATATATAGCCCATGTTAAAGTTTGTCAACGGACCCGACGGCGATGACGCCGACGGAATAATGGCGTTAACTCTCCGGCAGGGGCCTTTTCACAAAAGAAATCTTCCGATCAAAATAATTC